>JAOQMQ010000008.1:15547400-15562586 GCA_027563845.1 Erythroxylum subrotundum
GCGACACAATCTGCCACTGTTGGAAACTTCAAGAAGGGAGAAGAAAGTAGCAGAGGAGTTTTTGTTATTTTCTTTATGCATAACTTCTTTATTTCATTTTCAATGCTTTATTTTCATATGTCTTAAACTATTCATTTCATTAGTTTAGAGCTTTCTTAGTGTTAATCATGTTTTTACATGTGCTAGAATATTTATAATGAATGTTTGATGGATTTTATAATTGAAACTCATGAATTTTTGTAATAAACCTTTGTGATATATCAATGGATGTTTATTCCTGCAGTTTTCTAATTTTAATCTTGGTTGTTTAAGTTTATTTTTGTATTTTTGCAGATCTGAATTTATTGGGTATTTGAATGTTTAATGGTTTATGTTATGGGTTTTTGTTTATTTGTGATGCTTTTGATAAATAGGTGCTCAATAGGTAGGATCTACACATGTTCTTAGGATTATGATCAATTAATTTAGGATTGTGTGCAAGTTATGTGTGCTATAATTTTCATTTTGACCTAATTAGTTCAGATTTTGTAAATTTGGGTTATGATTAGTTAGTTGTTAGCATAAAGAGTTCTGATTTCTATTAAGTTAGTGTTAAAGTTTGGTTTTTACTACTTCGTTTATAATTTTCAGCCTTGGTATTATTTGAGTAAGTATGAGTTTTGTTTATTTAATGTCTAATTCGCTTGATATGAACATATGTGGCTAGACTACTTAGGGGTTTGGAGATATTATAAGGGTGAAGGGATGGAAATTGTGAGAATGAAGTTGAACTTGTCTTGAATTGTTACTTGTAGGTCTAGGTTGGTTTGGGATTTAGGATTAATTTCAAGAGTTAGGAATTGCTTGTAGGCTTGATCACCCTTTAGGTAATTTTCTAATTTGAAGGCTAGGGTTGAGCGTGTGATATGTAATAGTCCATAGTGATTCCCGAAATTAGCAATAGGTTAGTTGAATTGGCCAGGATAGTTAATCAACTAATTTAGGATCTTATACCTTTTGGTTACACCTTCCGAGCTTATAAATAGGTGGCCTATGTTAGTTGTTTCTTAGTACCTAATGCATCTCCGTTATTGAACTTAGAAAGCCTATTCTAGGTTGTAGTGGAGATCGGGAGCATTTCTAGAGCTTATTAGTTTTGCCTATTTTAGATAAATTAAGGCTTCGAGAGCTTGATCGAGTCCACAGGCCAACTCCATGATGAGATTACTTTTTATTTAGGTTCAAGGATCAATGAACATCCCAGAATCCCAAAGATATCTCCAGCCCACTTCTTTACCATTATTAATAGACTTTTCTAAATTTGCTTTGTGTTTGCCTTTTTGGTTACATTCATTGCATATTAGCTGTTTCGTCTTCATCATTTCGGGGTGTTTTGTTTTCTTTTGTTACAGCATTTGAAATAGCATTTGCATCCCAGCCCTCTGTGGTTCGACCCTAGCTCGCCATTTACTGCATAATTTGGTAGTTAGGAATTTATTATTTGGTCGTTAGCAACAGGCTATCATCAAAATTGAATTATGTATGATGTAATCATACAAAATGAGTTATATTACATAAGATGGACTTGCATATTGTGTAATTGTGTATGTTGAATACTTGAATTGTTGGTTTTAACTTATTGATGAATTGTGTTAGATAAAATTGAATTATGTATGATGTAATCATACAAATTGAGTTTTATTATATAAGATGGAGATGCGTATTGTGTAATTATGTATGTTGAATACTTAAATTGTTGGTTTTTAACTTATTGATGAATTGTATTAGATAAAATTAAATTGTGTTAAATGAATTCGAATTATGTATGATGTAATCATACAAAATGAGTTATATTATATAAGATAGATATGCGTATTGTGTAATGAAATTATGTGTTCTTTATTTTATATTTGTCTTCATTTATTTTTACAAATAAAGGGAAGAAAGTTCAAGTATTCTTGAACATTTAACCGCTTCAGGAAGATACAATGATCCAGTTTGGGCTCATGCTACATTGGTCCTCGATATGAAGAATCTTATTTACTTGTTTTGTAATAAGCATTTGAAAGGTGGAAAAATCAACTGACTAAAGAAGCATTTAGCTGGGGTTAAAGGAGATGTAGAACCCTGTAAAAAAGTAAGTATGATGTGAAGTGACAAATGAAAACTTTGCTTGAAGAATATCAACATGAGAAAGATAGAAGAGAGAGATTGAATTATAAAATTGGTAGTGAAAGTTCGTTTGCTAGTGTTCATGATGATAGTAGAAATGTTGGTAGTGGTAGTGGTAGTGGTAATGTTCCTTCCTAGCAATAAGTGAATGTTGCATCTGGATTTGATGTTAAGAAAAGAAGAAGGTAGATGACTAATTTTTTTGCATCATGAACAACACCTAGAGCCCAACCTTCAATTCGTAGTGCCATGTAATCAAAAGACGCGACTCACAATATTAATATGGCAATGGCTAGATGGTGGTATGAAACAAGTGCAACATTCAATACTTGCCAATCTTACTATTATCAACCTATGGTGGAAGTTATAGCCTCTTACGATTCGGGATATAAAGCTCCCTCTATTGATGACTATAGAGGTAAACTTTTGAGTTGCTTAGTTTCTGAAGTTAAAAGTTATTTGGGAGAAAAAAGAATGGATTGAGTTACTTTTGGGTGTTCAATCATTTATGATGGATGGACAAATAGAAGACATTAACCTATTATTAATTTTTGGTTTATTCTGTAAATGGCTCAATGCTTTTGAAGTTTATTGATGCATCTGACCTTGTTAGGAATAATGATACTTTATTTGAGATATTTGATAAAGTTGTGGCTAAAGTAGGGCTAAAAAATAATGTTCAGTTCATTACTGACAATGATTTCACTTATAAAGTGGCAGGAAGAAGGTTACAAAATAAGTATAATTCTTTTTTCTGGACTCCTTGTGCTGTAACAGCCTAGACCACCCGCTTGCAGATATTGTCCGCTTTAGGCCAAGGCCTTCTTGCCAAGCACCCACATGGTTTTGTTTTTCCAACGTGTAGGCCGCTTTAGGACACTACTCGAGCAAGACTTCCCAAGAGGTCACCCATTCTGGTACTACTCTTGCCCTTGCACGTTTAACTTCAAAGTTTTGATGGGATCCGGTGAGTTAGGGTATGAAAAACGCATCTGCATGGGGAAGGTATCCACACCCTTATAAGGAGTGCTTTGTTCTCCTTCCCATCCGATGTGGGATAGAGCCCATAGCCTTAGTGCTACAGGGATATCCCTTCCCTCGTGGAGGCGCAGTGTCCTCGCTGGCCCATCGGCCTGGCTATTGGCTCTGATACCAATTGTAATATCCCAAACTACCCTTTACAGATATTGTCCACTTTGGTCCAAGGCCTTCGTGCCAAGCACCCGCACAATTTTATTTTTCCAACGTGTAGGCTGCTTTAGGACACTACTCCCGTAGGAGTTCCGAGGAGGTCACCCATCCTGGTACTGCTCTTGCCTTAGCACGTTTAAGTTCGAAGTTCTGATGGGATCCGATGCATTAGGGCATGAAAAATGCGTCTGCAAGGGGAAGGTATCCACACCCTTATAAGAAGTTCTTCGCTCTCCTTCTCAACTGATGTGGGATAGAGCCCATAGCCTTAATGCTATCGGGATCTCCAATTGTATCTCCCCTTACCGTAGGGTATATACCGGGACGCCTAGAGGACATTCCAGTACATAACCTATGATAATAGCGCACTACGAACAATCACAACATTCACTTTACATGGCATCATATATCTTATTCTCTTATGAGCGATATTAAGAAATTCATAATATTTAAAAACCCAAAACTTCCTCATTTGATTTCATAAAAATTGAAGGTCTACAATGTGTCTTTCAACATTCCTTACATGTACATCATCAAAGCCTAATACAAAAGTGTTACATGAAAGAGGAAATACACAAAATCTATCCCATCTGTCCAAAACCCAGCTGACCGACCTTTAAGCCATGACTTCAAGTCTACACTGCTTGTAGAGTCTTTCAGTAGCTAGAGTTGTCTTTTTTGGTGAGTTTTGGGAACTCAATGAGGTAACCATCATCGATGGTTTACTCAATTCATGCATCACATCAATACATATAACAATTTATTCACATCTTTGCAAATTCACAAAATATCACATTTCACTCATGTAAAATTATACATATCAAGTATAAATACAATGCACGTGAGACTCACTTTCATTTAATATTATCGTTGTGATCGAGTGCCTTTTTACTAGCTCATATCCCTTAGTGGATATCGAGCTGTGTCAAATTATGTCCCATATCCCTTAGTGGATATCGAGTATATTCACAACTGAGCCTGAGGCTCTTTTCACATTCTGAGCTTTAAGCTCCTTTTTACTAGCGACTCCAGTCACAACTTCCTTTATCTTACATGCATTCATGTATGGAAATGCTTCACATCTTGTTTTCTCAATCAATCACATGCCTGCACATTCACATTAAGATCACACTTGTCATCGGACCCAAGGTCCGACATTCAACATCATTGTTGAGTAGCACTTATTTCGTCACATTTACATACAAGTAGCACTTCAATATCTCATTCACATATCACAATCATCGGACCTTCATTGTCTGGAATCAACACAATCAAATCACATTTATAAAATAATTCAAAACAGAATTTAAGCAAACAAGTAATTAAGTGAGATCGTCTAGGTTACTCACAAGTCGCTCCCGAAGCTAATGCTTGGAAGTTCCGGCAACGTCTGGAAGTTGACGTTCCAGTTGCTCCTCTATAACCAACAATATACACATATCACAATTTGCACAATTATAAGTGTTTAAAAATGCACATGTATGTATATGAAATATTCACAATGCTTGTTCATGACAATCCCGGGTATTTTTCCATTATCCTCATCACATAATCAATACTTCTCAAAACTCACCTGAGTATAATTTATACTTAGGTTTATACCTCAATAAAAACCTAAAAATCACAATTCATAACTCATTGAATCAATTTCAGATTGTTCCAAAACTAAATTTCGAGTCTACTGTTCTTATATTGAAATAATACATTATACTCAATTTCCATATAAAAATTGAAAGTCTTAGGGACTGTATCAAAATTCAACTTCTTCATGTAATTTGTAGCCCTATGTCTCTAGTTTACTCAAATAAAAAATCATCTCATTTGGATTTCTAGAGAATAAGTTATGGTCAAAAGAAACAAGATTGTTCAGTTTGCAATTTCTCTCAGGTGTTCAAACCAAAATCCACAGATCCATATTTCCATCTTTTATTTATAGTGAACATGAAAAATGTCTATTTTTCTCTTATTCATGACAGGAAAATAAATCACCATTTTTGTTTCATAAAATAACAACTCTAAAGGATTAACAAGATACTCACTTGATAAAACTCCAAAATCTTCAAAAGCTCCAAGAAACCCTAACTCTCATGTACCCACGTACATTATCTTCAAGGTGGTTTAGGTTAGGTTTTTCTTGAGGCAAAAGGAAGAGATAACGAAGTTGGAGTAACAAAAAGGTAGATGAAAGCAAGATAGAACTCTAGTGAAGGTTTCGGTGAATGAAAAGTCTATGAAGGAAAAAGCTTGCAGAAGATAGTTTTGAAGAAAAGACTAAGTCAAAAAGTAACTTAGTCTTTCAAGTATAAAAGATATGTGAAATGGCTTTGTTAAGTCAAGAAGACTTTACTTCTTCTATTGATTTTGATGAAAGTCAAATAATAATAACAATAGAAGTGTGTGAACTATTTTGATGAATTTGTTAAGTGTATAGATAAATATATCTGGCACAATTCATCAAATCAAGAAGATGCTTAAGTAAAAGCTGAATAAGATGAAGCGTTTAAGATGGATTAGACGAAGTGAATAAGTCTGAGATGCTCAGACGCAATGAATAAGTCTGAGATGGTCAGACGCAGTGAATAAGTCTGAGATGATCAGATGCAGTGAATAAGTCTGAGACGGATCAAGTCTCAGACAGATTAGATGAATCAGATGGAGTAGATGCATCTAAGCAAGATGTAGACAAAGTAGATGCATCTAAGCAAGATGGACGAAGTACACTCGTCTAAGCAAGACGGACGAAGTGCACTCGTCTAAGCAAGACGGACGAAGTACACGCGTCCAAGTAAGACGCAGACGAAGTACACGCATCTAAGAAGGACATAGACGAAATACACGCGTGTACGCAATACAAACGAAGTACACATGACCAAGCAAGACGGACTAAGTACACGCGTCCAAGTAAGGAACAAACGAAGCACACGCGTGTAAGCAAGACAGACGAAGTACATGCGTCCAAGCAAGACGAACGAAGTACAAGCGTCCAAGCAAAACAGATGAAGTACATGTGTGTAAGCAAGATGGACGAAGTACACGCGTCCAAGCAAGATGCATCTAAACAAGGCAATGAAATCAGATAGAGTAGACGAATCTAAGCAAGGAAATGAAATCAGACGGAGTAGACGCATCTAAGCAAGGCAATGTAATCGGACGGAGTAGACGATTTAACACAATTCAACTTTACTCCAGTTTGTCTCTAATTTTTTTTCAATATCATCTGCTCACAAATTTCTAAGTCATCACCGAAATTTTCAGTCATTTTTAACAATTTTCCAATATCATTGATTCCTATTTCTATTTTCCATACATCAATTAACTTGCCAATTTGGAAATTTTCCTAGTCAAATAAAATCAACACTGTCGGAAATTATTCCTAAAATTCACCAGAATTCAAAATTTACAATTACACTCACCAATTAAATTTCTCATACGACAATTTCACAAATTCTCAATAGTATCACATCAGAATTCAATTCTACCCGGAATTATCCATGAATGCATGTGCAATTATTTTCATGTGCAGAAGTTCAATATTCACATGTATGTGTATATCATACAATGCATGAGCATGCAATGCATTTCTAAATCTCTCGGAAATCTCTCATTCTTACTATTTTAGCCTTAACATGGGTAACGGGATGTTACATGTGCTACACATTACATTGACTTAATGCTGGAAAATATATAGGATGCTAGGTATTTTCCTATTATTGATGAGACTGTGCAAAAAGCCAAAAAGGTGACCAAGTTCATCTATAATCGTGCATAGATGTTGAATTTAAAGAGAGAGGATTTTACCAATGGTAGGAATTTGTGTCATCCTATTGTGATAAGATTTGCCACGAATTTCTTATTACTTCAGTGTATTTTTACGATGAAGAAAGAGTTTAGACAAATATTTACAAGTGATATATGGGTTACATCTTAGTATGCTAGGTTTAATGTTGGATTGGAGGTTTCCAGAATTATACTGGAAGATGTTAAATTTTGGTCCTAATGTCAATTTGTTATCCGGGTTTGTGAACCTTTGATGAGGGTGCTTCATTTGGCTTATAGTGATGAAAAGTCAATAATGAGTTATTTTTTTGATGCTATGGAAAGGGCGAAGGAAGCAATCAAGGGAAATATGAAAAATAGGTCTTCTTGTACTCACCTTATCTTGCAGTCATCAATGACAGATGAGAAAGGCAACTTTCTTCTTCTTTGTTTACAACTGGGGCATTTTTGAATCATAGTGTCTATGTCAGACAAGATTTTACAAAGAAAGTTGAAGTTAATAGGGAATGCTATTAACTATTACAATAATTGTTGCCCATGATATAATGTAAGATATCCTGAATTCACAAATGGAGATTTATAAGCAGTCTTTTGGAGATTTTGGGATGCCAATTGCTATTCTACAAAGAGCAAAACTTTTTCTGTTCATTTTTCCCTTTTCTTAATTGTTGAAAATTAATTATCACTTTATTTTTTTATAACGTTACTTTTTTTGTCTTACAACTTACAGTTTCTTGGTGAGATCAATTCAGAACTAATATTCCATAATTACAAAGGTTTGCAATTTGAATTTTAAGTCAATGTGTGAGTGCAATAGGCTATGAAAGGAACTGGAGCACATTTAAATTCATCCATTCCAAGAAAAGGAATAAATTGGAGCACAAGAGATTGAATGACTTGGTCTTCGTTCATTACAATTTAAAGTTTCGGGAAAGGTATGTTATTATTATTATTATTAATTTAGATATAATTTCTTAAAAGTTTTTAATAATTATTGTTTACTAGGACTCATAATAGTACAAGTAGTTTAATAGATCCAATTTACATTGATAATGACAATCTTTTGGCGGATTGGGTTTCTAAGGAATCAATTTTTTTAGATGTGAATGACTTAGAAGATAATCTTGGATGAGAAAATATTGACATGTCATTTGGTGCATTGAATTTGAATAATGCTGGTGATGAGTCTTCTCTCAATGATGAGGATTTTGTATCTAATGATAATTGGGGTCATTGTAATTATAACGGGCATTCTCCAGTAGACGACTGAATGAAGTTTCAGGTTTTTGTTTCTCTTCTTTTTTCAATTTTACTTATATTTGATGTATATGTTAAATTATATATATGCAATGTAATTGTAAATATTTTTATTTTCGTTTTCACTTTTACTTGGTTGTTCCTTCTTCACAAATTGGGTCGTCAATTGTAATAGTTTGAAAGTTAAAAGGATATTTATTGTTCTTTTTTTGATATTTTGATGTAATTATTATTTATTATATGATGAAATTGTAATACTTTAAATACTTTGTATTTTTTTAATTTTATATTTATATGATGGTTGTCTTTTTTCCATATTAATTATGGTTATTATTTATATGTGAAATATCTGAAAATTATTGTTATTTCATATTAATTGTGGTTATTATTTATTATTATGATTTTTGGAGACATGGTTGATGTAAAATTGTAAAGTATACAGTACAACATACTAATGGACTATTTTGCAATTTTTAAAAAATTAAGAAATATTTCATAAATTTAAAAAAAATTTCGAGACGATATCCAGTACTGACCGGTACCGGCATAATATTGTACCAGAACCCAATCTAATATCAGGGTCAATACGGTATTTATAACATTGCATTAGGGTTTATTTTGAATGCTTAGAAGCATTATATGTTGATCTATATTTTGATGAAAATGTGAAGGTTAAAAATAAACTTTTTTTTCAAACTTAAGTACTCAACTTGGATTTAACACTTTTTTTCCCAATTTGAAACCCTTTCTCTCTCATTCTGCTATCACTCCTTGCAATTTGTCACCCTCAAAACACCCCAGAAAAGTAGACTCCTTTCTTCTTCGACATCTCCTTTAGCAATAAATTCTCCCAATGTAACAACTATCATTTTATTGAACCAAAGGAGGCTATAATCTATATTTTGATGATTGCAAAACATATTTATTAATAATATTTCAAGAAACCAGAAATAAACAAAAATTCAAGCATAGAAATCAATTGAGACAAAAAGATATGCTATATAGCTAAATCAAGTAGCAACCCGTGAGGCTAAAAAGGAAGATTGGTTTTTCATTGTATATCAATTGAAATCACATTTCTTGAATCTTTAATTGGTTCATTTTAATGTTTTAGAGACTCTTTATTCATAAATAATCTCATATTCAATTTCAATGCATAAGCATGTTATTTAACAAAAGGGATTAAGGTTTAGATTTTCAAATAAAAACCTTTCTATATTAAAACAAAATTTAGGAACTTTTAGAAGTGATTAAAGTCAAAATTTTAGCAAAATGAGGCATTTTGGTGTTTTTGAAAGTTGATGTTTCACAAGTGTTTTTAAAAGTTGATTTTTGTTGGGTTCAATCAACCAAATAAGTTATAAAAGTTACATAATAGTTGAACTTCAACCAACTAGAAATTTGGCTAATTGATGAGGTGTGACTAATGAACCACTAGTTAGCTGAAGGTATATTATCGACTAGTCGATAGTCGCTTTAAAAAATTAGAGAAATGTTGGTTTCTATCTAGCTAGTTACCTAGCTTTGACTAGTCGAACAACCATATGTTTGACTTGACTAGCTTGATGGAAACCAAAATTCTATCTAGCTAGTCAGGTTAAACAAAAATTAGAATTTTAATTATTCAATAACTTTAAGAAATTTTTTATTATAAGAAAATATATAAGATACTTTTTTTCACGTATTCCAAGCAAACATATATTTATTGTGAATTGGCTGTGAGCTTTAAAGCATTAAAGTGAGTAAGTAAGACTTATTGAAGTTATAGAGTTAATTTTGGGATTCTCTTACAACAAGGTTCTTCATCACTTAATTGAAAGAAATGTCAAATAGAATCTTAAGTAAATCTTCAAAAGTGGACATAGGCAAGGTTATTTATTTATTTATTGAACCATTATAAAATTGATTTGTAATCTCTCTTATGTACTCTTTCTACATTATTTATGTTTTTGTTATTCCAATTAACTACAATCTCATTTCATATTATCATTCTATTATAATTTGATCAAACTACTATTTTAAGTGACAATTTTTAAATTCATTAATACCCAATTCACCCCCTTTTAGGTACCATTTGAGACTAATATCTAGTATTAAAATAAATTCATTCATTGTACATATATTTCTAACAAATTTTGAGTAAATACCATTATGACACGATTTTCATCACTTTTTGGCCTCAAGGCCAAGATGTTAATATTCTTCCATTTTCAATGGGCATGGTTAATTATTTTGGAAAACTATAATGAAAGTTTTTCTTATACCCCCAATATTTTAATTTATAGGAAATTGTAAAGAAGAGACTGGAATAAGAATGACAATTGGTTTGCTTTTTGAATAGTAAGGTAGTAAACATTTCGTTTTCTTCGTTATATAGAAATGTGTTATCTAACATTTCAATGTATTTAAAATTTGATGATATTTGGCATATACTTAATCTTACATATGACAATGCTTTTCATAATAATAATGATATTACTCAGAATGAGCTTAATGAGAATCTAAATGATAATCAAGAATGGAGTCAAAAGAACCATAAAGATCAAATGAGGAAGAGAGCACTAATGGCCATATGAGACGATACAAGTGATTCTGAAAGTGAGTATTGGGAAAAATAAGCATCTTACATGTACTTAATGTCTGGTGGAGATGATAAGGTGTTCTTTAATTTTAAATCAAATGATATAAACTAAAGTCAACTATCTAAACCCTAGAATAATAGCTAGTTGACCACATATAAAGTTACATAATCTTTTTTTTCATATTTTCTAAAATTCTTTTATAGGTTCTTAGAATAAGACAAACAAAGCTACATAAAATCAATCAAGTTCCAAAGAAAATATAACAAAGAAAAAGTTGAAAAATAAGGAAATTACACCATAAAACCAAACTCAGTCTCTAATCACAAACCCAACATGATTCGAATTATTCACCCTTAATTGGTTTGAAGTTGGCATTTAAAAATGCTCCATAACAAATCACCTAAGGCTTTAATCTTTCTTAAAGTTTGTCCTGAAACACCCATAATTGCCCTGCACCCACTGCTGCACTCACTGAAAACTCTCAATCTGACTCATAATTGCACAAACTAGAAACCCTCAAACGCCCATAGTCGTACATACTTAAACACCTATAAACTCACCCACAATCTCACACCTCAGGTACCTTCAAAACACTCGGGCACTTCGAAAACCAATAATGGGACTCACGAGTATGGGCATGGATATGGGTCTGCACGTACTGGGACATTGGGCATGTTTGGATAATAACTGATCAGCTAAAAAATTAGCTGATTGACCAAAATTAGACATTTGATTAGTCAAATAGTTGATAAATGTGTTTAGTAATTGGCTGATTGGGCTGGCTGATTCAACTTAACCAGCCAAAATCAATAAGCTACTCTACAGTAGCATTTGGGGTAACTAGCTGATTCCCCAAACCCAAAATGTCAAGTTTGCCCTTTTTTTTAATCTGTCTCTCGTCTCTCTCAGTCTCTCGTTTTCTCGAGAAGAGTCACTCGCGTTTTTCTCTCTACTCTTCTTAACCAGATGGGAATCATCCAAATCAGGTTGTCCTCGACGGGATCTGTCATCGCCGGAGTAGCCAAGTTGTTAGAGGATAAGTTGAGAACTTTTGGCAGTTGTAATTTGTGGATAATCAAAGGTAGGTTCAGTGTGAAGATAGGCAGCCAAAGCCTCTCCTTCGTGGTGTTGATGATTTTCACTCCTGCCATTCCTCAGTTCGAAGCTTACTAGGACTTCGCTGACCAACGCGAATTTTTGGGTAATCAAAAAACCCCTCCCCCCTTTTCTTCTCTATTCTATTGATTGTTTCTCTCCCTGTTTTCAGCAAATCTCCATGTTTTCTATTGACCAAATGAAGAGGAACTATAGCATTTTATGATATTATTTCGTGATCTTTGCTCAAAGTTTGTTTCTTAGTTCAATCAAGTCTCTAACTTTGATCTATCTTTCGAATTTTTTCTTTATTTTTAATTTCAGGCATACCAAACACGTTTAACGTTATTTCTAATTTCCTGTTCTTTGTCGTTGGTGTGATTGGTTTCGTGATTCTTTATCACAGGAATTACTTCAAACTCAGGTAGGTCTCTTGATCGCATTAGCGATTTCATACATTTTGTGACTTATATACTAAATTGAGCTATTTTGAACTAGTTGATTGCATATAGTTCAAGTCCTTTTTTGTCAACTTTAAAAAGTTTGCGAGGTGAGCTCTGGGGTTGGACGTGTTTCTTCATTGGTGTAACCGTCGTTGCTTTTGGCTCTGGCTATTACCATCTCAAGCCTAATGATGCTCGTCTTGTATAAGATCGCTTGACAGTGAGTTTGGTTATTTCCAACAATGGAAGGGAATCCAACTTTGATCAGTTTGTGAATTGATTATAGTTACATCTGAATTTACTACTTTTTTTCATGATTGTTGCAGATGACTGTTGCATTCACTTCAATTATAGCAATTTTTATCATTGAAAGAATTGATGAGCATCAAGGAACATTGTCCATTATACCTCTTCTTTTGGCCGGTGTTATTAGCATTCTATATTGGAGGTATATGTTCTTTTTCACATCTTTATGTCATATTCTTTTAGATTATATTTTACATTATGAAGATGAGTCTGCAATTGAGTAACAGAATGATGAGGATCATTTCTATGTATGCAGGCTTCTATTTGTTAGCTAAGGTGGAAGAAACAGCAGACAAATCAATATACAAATGAACTCATCATATTGTCAGTGGGCACACTCTCAAGCATCTATGTGCTGCAATGGTTCCTATCTTCTTGACGCTTATTCTAGCGAAGAGGAGCATTCAAACAGATTGGTATCTTTCTGGATCTCTTTGTTAAATTAATTGTTTACTAAGATATATATGAGAATAGCTGGTTTTTCACCTGATTATGAATAGTCCAATTACGACTCCATTACCTTCCTATGATTTTCGTTCTTATTCTAAAACTTAAGAGGTAGACTATATGCTTTAGTTTATCTGGTGTACCTCATCTGAATTTTACCTTTGGGCGGATTGGAGTGTTGAAAAATGTCCATTGCTCCCTCTTAAACCATTCATTGCAATTTGCTAAAGTATTTCACACCCCTCTTATGAATAAGATTGTTTCTACCTAGTATTTAATTGGTTAATAGATTTGTCTATTTTGTAGGGCACATAGAAGTATTTAGCAGGCAAAGAACCTTAGCCAGAGTCAACTCACTTTGTACACACATTAAATGCACATACATGCTTAAGCAGACAGACAAATAATACCTTATTTTACCCAAGTAGAACTGTTGCATATTTTCCAAAATTATTTATCCTAAATATTGTCTTGTGCAGGGAATAATTTCTACATAATGTTTAGTTTACTTTAGATTTGTTTTTCCAATTTTCTTGGGTTATAGTAGTCATTCAGATGATAAAAACCTCTCAAGGAATCTAACGATTACAGACAGAGAAAGATAAAAGATGATAAATTTTTTATTTTAAAAGTACAAAACATAAATGTCCTTTGCCAAATAATTGATGTTGAGTCTATTTATAAATTAAAAAAGGGATGAAAATAGTAGACCATAATGGCCAGAAAATCTGCATTTATCTTTAATTTACTAATTAAAGAAACATTTTAAAGTTTAAAAACTTAATTAATACATGAGAAGAAAAAAAGTTCATCCTTTTTCTTCATTAAATATGATATTTTGTTATAAACTAAATATATTTAACAATAATGAAAATTATAATTTTATTTTTAAATATATATTAAATTTTAATATATGAAATAATTTATCAATTAAATAGTCTAATAAAGCACATTAGTCCATCTAGGATAAAGGACACTTAAATCACTATTAAAATAATGTTATTTTAAGGGCTGTTTGGTTCTACTTCTGTTTTTTTTTTGTTTTTAGTTTTTGTTTCCTGTTTTTGGTTTCTGTTTTTTCCTAAAAAAAACAAAAAAACCTTTTTGGTTGAGATTTGTAATATAAAAACTGAAAACAAAAACTTGTTTGGTTGAGATTTCTGATTAAAAATTGAAAAAAAAACATATTTGATTTTATTATCATGTTTCTATTTTTTGTAATTATACTATTATGTGTAATAATTACAATATGATACGTTTTTTAAATTAATTAATTATCATATGGAATCAACATCAAATATAGCATTTGACACATTCCATCAGTTAGCACCAAAAATACAAACGTTTCAAATCATTTTGCAGTACAAAAATTCAGGTATAATCGGAGAACGATTCACATACGTCCTGCATCCTTTTCACCAACTTTCAACTTTTAGACGTTTATTTAACATATAGACTTAGATTTAGAAATTTTATCATACAAATATCAGATGACCCAACCACTTATGCTAAGAACTGTTAGAAATTAACGAATCAAAACATAATCACAAAGATTATGTTAAACACAGGATCGATTTTATATGCATAGAAAACAAAAAACACATACTTGGTTGATCGTTGTAATTCCACCGGTTAAAGAATTGTCTATTTTCAGTTTCTACTGCAGAGATCTCCTACTCAATTTTCTGTAAACTTTAGAGAAGAAAAAGAAAACCAGCATGAAACCAATATACGCATATCTCAGTTTTTTCTCAAAACGTTTTCTTCATATATTTCTGTATATAACTACCTTTAGTAGTTATTTAAGAATTATGACTATTATGGCCATCATGGGTGTATATATAAGTCATCATCTCCCATTCACACATGATGGGTTTAACAAAACTCTGCAGTACTCATACTTGTTCAATAACCGGTGTGACCAGCATACGACGAGA
>JAOQMQ010000008.1:15593701-15607786 GCA_027563845.1 Erythroxylum subrotundum
ATGTCACGGGCCCGATTTGATTAGTCATGTTTCGTTTACGTGTACCTTGTTTTTAAAGAAACAAAAGTTTTAAAAATAGAGTTTGTCCGATTGATCATTCTAGTATGCCACTCTTACGGGGTACGTACTCGGATATCACCATAGATGTCGGGTATGTGTCTTGCGAGAGTGAGGTGCTACAGTTTGTCTTTATAAGGATTATACTACCTCAATATGGCAGGCCCATACATAAATGTGTGCAAGGCTAGGTTTCCACACTTCTAGATAAACAGGTAAATTAGTCATGTTTTGCATTTACTTCTTCATGTCCTTTAGGGTGTGATTATATCTTTCGGTAAAACACTATTTTACTTAGGATTACCCAACATAGTGAACTGAGTCACTATTCCAACTGATTCCATATATTTGGCAAACGGACCTTTCATGTCCTGAAACATCATGTTTGCCATAATACTCTTCTCCATGGTTATATCTGACTATCTTGATGAATTTTCCCAATTGGTTACCAACCTTCAATCTTTAAGCAAGAATACATAAATTGTAATGAGAATAATCATCAACAAATGTCAGACTATATTTAGAATTGCATAATGCAACTGTGTAAGGTCTTTTGATATCCGTATGTATCGGACCTAACAAGCCAGAAACACGAGTAGACCCCTTTTCCTTATTTTAGTCAACTTACCCTTGCAATAGTCAGCACATGTTTTTAGATCATCATAATTTAGAATTGAGAGAATGCTTTCCTTAATCAATCTCTCAACCCTAGCTCTAGAAATGTGGCTTAACCTTTATGCTACAACATGTATAACTTAGCCTTTATCAGGGCCATCTTTCTAAACTTGTTTGGCAAGATACGAAGAAGCATATATCTAATTCGAGATAAGACACATTTTCTACAAACCATATGACAAGAAAGTTATACCATTATGTTTTGCATTAAACAACAAGTATACAACAGAAGCATTAATTACAAAATGTTAACTTTCTTTGTCCAAAATTGATACAAAGATCATATATAAAATGTGTCGTGTAAAACCAAAATGAACCTTGCAGCATTAATTACAAAATGTTAACTTTCTTTGTCCAAAATTGATACAAAGATCACATATAAAATGTGTCGTGTAAAACCAAATGAACCTTGCAGCAAGGTTTAGTACGTACATCCCCTATAGCTATTACATTTGATTCTTCATTGTTGATAACCATCAATTTCTCCTTCCCTTTATTTGCAAGGTTCAATACATACATCTCCTATAGATATTACATCCGCTTCTTCATTGTTGATAACCATCAATTTCTCCTTTCCTTTATTTGGCTCTATCCTAGATATGAACCCTTGCAATGTGGAAGCATCATGATTAGATTCTCCACTATTTAGTCACCAAGAACTTAATGTGACTATCTCCAAATTAGATTCATAAATTGATAAGCCAAAGAGTTACCTGATGGTCTCAGTCTTTCATTCTAGGCCTCATACTACTGTCTTCCTTTTGTTCGTAAGACCTTTACTAGCATTGGATTGACTGGCATCAGCACGTGGAGAAGATTTAGACTTTTTACCTTTGAACTTAGCGGCCTTAACCTTTGCCTTCCCTTTAGTTGCTTTAAGGGTTGTAGGAGTAACAATCTTAAGTTTCTCCTTCTCAGCAACATAATGGGTAATCAAAGCATTGAAGTCTCATTCCTCATCCAACGCATAATATGTTGTCACCAGATTACTAAACTCTGGAGGGAATGTACTCAGAGTCTGGTAAACTATGAAGGCATCAGGAAGAGGAATGTTTAGCATCTTCAGTCTACTGTGAAGATGAATCATTCTTGATATGTACTCCATCACTCCCCCTTCTCCAATATACCTCATGGAGAAAAATTCTTTGATCAAGGCACTTATCTCAACATTAGGTGAGATGGTGTACCTTTGGGAGACATTACTAAGAAACTCATTCGCTATGTCTGTGTCCGGAAGTCCACTTAGTAGATGGTTAGGTATGGATCTCTTAATGGTCAAGCAATATAATATGTTAGACCGATCTCAGGCTGCATAAATTACTTTATGGGCTCTCGAGCTATTGGATGTAGGTGGAGATGACATATCTGTACATATGGCCATATCAATTTCTGTCATCTCCATTGTATTCAATACATCCTCTATCCACTTCCACATATTGAAACTAGTCAGGGTTTCAATAGTGACATTATGATTGTTGATCGAAAAGGTGACCGCAAAATAACAATGCAAAGATAAATACAAATATAGGATAACAACGATACTTAAAGCCATTAAATAGTATCTATACCGAGAATCCGGTCACACATATATGAAACATCTGTGGGTTGAATACATAATATATGCAACTAGACTTCCATATAAAAGTGATCAGAGTACACACCATCAAGTCTCATGACACTATCACCTATAGGCGAATAGGTCATTTAAGCAATGACTTTCTTTCATCTAATGCCTTTATGCACATCTCAAAATCCCATGTAAGGCCAACACTTGTGGGCAGAATAACCAAACATAAGACCAGAGATATCCCCCAACATGCAAGCATAATAATTCAAAATACTGACTCGAAATATCACTATGGTGATTACAATCTCATCAAGAGGTCCACAAATACAAGGGATACATCTTTATGTTATCATCACATCCTTTATGGGCATGTTGTATGTGATAATGTAACATTAATAAATGCTAAAATCGAAAGCACAATCTCATCTTCACATACTCGTGCTGAAGACATTGTCATTAAACTTTATTTGAAACTTTTGTAGCTAAAATCTCAATCCAACTGACTATCATGCTATTACGAACACTGAATGTAAGACCCAAACACAAAAACTTCTAATATCTCCCTTATAGTGAAGTCCGAAGCATGAAAATTCACCAAAAATGGCTTCAAAACGCCTCATTTACTTTCCTAGAGTTAAATTTTAATTTATTACTAATGTAATGAATCCAGAAAAATTAAAAAAACTCACTTTATAAATTCCCCCAACCTGAAAACTGACCCAAAATGACCTGAGGTACCTTCACAAGAATTTTGAAAATTTTGAGTTTTTTTCTTTTTTTCTTTTTCCATATGACTGACGTCAGCATGACGTCATCGATGATGTCAGCGCACGCATCATTTGCTAACGTCAAATGACGTTAGCATGTGCATGGAGTGTGGGCTTGTTTTCCATACACACGCCCACTAAGACGCGCCTCACATCATTATGGCATGTGTGGTGCATGCACGTGTTCGTCACTATCATCTGGCGCATGTGTTGCACGGGCCAACACGTGGCACGCTCCTATCCACACACATGTCGACCAGCTGGCACGAACCAGACGTACCGTCCTTTGGGCGGTACTGTGCAGTCATCAGGTGAGTGCACTCATCGAGAAAATGCTATCTTCGGCTAGTTCCGGGGCCCTTTTTCGTGCTTTTAGGCTCGTTTTCACCTCATTTTTCAAGGCTAAACACATGTATAATATTTTCATATATCAATAAGCAAGAAAAAAAAAAGGAGGTTAACTCTCCAAAAACCTTATGGAGAAAAACTAAAAAAATCTTCGTTTTTAACCACCCGATCACGCCACCGCTTTGATACCACGTATAATATGTAACGGGACCTTAGTTACGTATCCCGAATAGAATGTAAAAGGGAAATAAATGAAGAAATGCAAAAAATACCTTATTTCGGGTCCATGACTTCAAACGAGCATTCCGAAGCCGAAATGAGTGCGAATCCAGCACCGTCTTCACGAGAATTGCTCACCGGGAAGCGGTTAACATCTTTCTACAGTTTTCTCAAAACATGAACCTTTGAATGAGTCAGAGTAACTTTACATTCACAAATGACATAAGCAATTGCAGGATACCTTAATCTCTTTATATAACATCCATATCGAACTTCCTCAATATAACATCCATATAGGTCCGACTCACACTGATCGAGATTCATTTTCCTCCTAGACTTCGGGCTAGTGACTTTGATCATTTATTGGGCTACTTTATTATCTTTATTTAGATCAGATCACGTAACTTAACTGATAAGTTATTGAAAACCGATAAAATGCAATTAATCATTGTCTAACCCTACTGAAAATGTAAAAAATATCCAACATAAACTTCTAAAAATTTGTATTATTAGATTAATAAAAAATCTTTGATTAAAAGAGGTACTAAGCATTTACAATTTAAGAAGCATATATTTATTTAACTAAAATTTCATTGTATTTAAACAATATAATTAATTGAATAACTAGTATAAATTAAATTAACCAAAAATAGATTTGGTTAAAATTTAATTAATTTACTTAACAAATTACATTTAAAATTTTATATAAAATACAAAGTATTTAGTAATTAATAAGTTAGATTTATAATTTTTTATGTAAATCACAAAGTATTCAGCAACACTTTGTAATTTTTATTGCAATTGTCAATATCTAATATGATATTGTAAGAAAAGAATCATGATATTTATATAAGTATTATTTGATAAAATTATTAATTTATAATAAATTAAATCACACATGTATATAAAATATTTCAATTAGTATTATCTTATCAGCTTATCAAAATTATTAATTTAGTTTATTACTTCCATAACACCTCAAATTCATACTGATTCAACAAAATTTTATTTTACATTTAAAAGAATTACAAATTTAAAAAGAATTAGTTAAATTTTGACCAGGCAATAATCTGTCTCTTTAGGTTTAAGAAAATTATAATCATAAAAATAAATAATTAAAAAGTTCATTAGTAACCATATTTCATAAAATTTATAAATTCTTTCATCTTTTTTCTTTTTAATATATATCATGTCACAACTTTAAATTATAACAACAGATAATAAAATTATTAATTTATTAAATATTAAATTACAGTATTTTTATATCTTTTTATTTGAACCACTTAATATATTTCATTTGAATAAACCTAATAGCCATTAAGCGAAAGTATAATATCACTAACTTCTTAATGTTTTAAGTGATATTATAATAAACTAAAAATTAACACAATTTGTGTTCAAAGTTAGGTTTAGTTTGAAGGATTTTAAATACATTTGAATTTCATTCAGGAGGAAGTACACTTTAAAATCTTGAGAAGTACTTATATAATTAATTAATTGAATATTTTGATTTGCAACCACTCCTCGACTTCAAACCAAACATCAAACTTGTGTAGCTGTCCTCGTGAGTTTGGTCAGTGAATTGATGGAAGTAAATTCCAGAAAGAAAGAAAGATGAAATTGCTATGACATCATTTTGGAAGGTGAAACGCTGGAATAGGTAAGCAGCAAGATAATGCAAAATGTTGACGAAAACCCCCCCCTCACATTCACCTTGACTTAAAAGCATTCTTGTCTTATCACGTAGATGATGCGCTCTATTAAGTATTAAGCAAAGCAATATCCCTTTCATCCTAAATACTGTTTTGATGATTAATTTATTTAGAGTCAGTGGCCGGACCCGGACCCGGACACTTTCCATATAGGTGACAAATTCCCCGACGGCTTACGACTTGGGAGGTAGCAGGGTGATAATATATGGCAGTTAGCTAAACACGGTGGTCTGGTCTGGACCGTCTGGTTGCTGTACTCAGTTTTGTCCCGACAACTTATAGCCCTGAATGGTCGGTCCGTCATGTGTATAATAGATTGAATGAAAACCAACTATAGTTTGTATTATCCAATGCGATTGATTTGTATTCAGAAAACAAAAGTAACATTTAGTTGATGGCGCTGGTACATCTCATTGTCAAATCACAGGGGTTAACCAATAGTTAGTTTGTTACCAAAACCGCCTAACCTAACTTGGGTTAGTATTTTATAACCGTATATAATATATGCGTATGTCACTCTCTTTCTCTCTCAACTCTCAAGTCTCAACTGTAGTTGTAGATTTCAATGGCGCTGTTTAAAAACACCCCCATCTTTGAGTCTCCACTTCAAATCTCTCTCACCCAGACAATACCAAAAATAAAATAGATTGCTTTTTTCTTTTTAAATATAGAGGAAATAGTGTGGAGGACTTGGATCATTACTGTTTTGGGTTCGGATCCTCCGATTTGCTCGACCCCCTTCTCCTCTCTTGCAGATCTTTGGAACCGTTGTCGGTAATTGTCCGTTTTGCTGCTAATGGTGGTCTGATCTTCGCACGCTTTACTAGGTAGTGGAGCGTCTTCGTTCGACTTAGTTCTCTCTCTCTTGCTTTTTTCACTGCTAAGGAAGTGGAGGAAAATATCTCTCTTTTATTTCTTTTGGGGAAACTTGTTCTTTTACTTGCTAGTGAAAAGTGTTGCTGTGACTTAGATTCAAACCAGTGGTTTTCTAATTATCGCCAGATTGCTTTTGTTTTGGCGAGCTTTGATCTGCATGTTATTTTCTGCAGATCAGTGCGTATATGTAGATTTGTGTTTGGAAATGCTGCGTCGTCTAATGCCTGATGCGGAAATAGTTTATATTGATGAATCTTTACTGTTGGTAAATTATAGTTTCCTGAATCTAAATTCTTCGTCTCTTTAGTGGTTGAGAAAGCTAGAGAAGCAAGATAGGCTGAAGAAGAAATTGGGATGGGTTTTTGTTTTTGCTTAGACCATCTGCTTATAAGAACTAAGAGCTTGCATGGTCATTTCTGTTTCTGTTTTGATGCTAAACAATTGAAATATCTTCGGTAAACTAGGATTATATCCTTTAATAAGGTAGTAGAGTTGTTTCCTTTGTAATTGCTAGATGCTTGCTTGGCCAAGATTTCTGAAACTATGCTGGGAATTATGCTCTGAAATGCAATTCAAAATGAAGCAACAGCTTTGAAGTGAAATCTAGTTGTCAGTCATTGCTAGTGTGACCTTCTGGTGTTGTGTTTTTCATTTTTACTGGTACATTTTTCTTGGTAATTCTTTTGTATTGGTACACTTACTTTAACTTGTTTCTTATGTTAAAGGAATGATTATTTCCAAGAATAAAGAGTAGTTCCCTATCCATTGTGTTGTCTGTTACTTGCTCAAACCATTAATGTTGTTATAAGATTATAATCAGATGTGTTTGCTTACAGTGTGTGATGGATTCTGATAACCGCGCACCTGTTGATGGGCTTGACACAGTCCACCAAAATGGAGTTCACAAGCCAAGTCCTACCTCTGAAGATGATTATACTGTTTCTAGTTCTTTGAATGGAAATCCTGAAAAAACTTTGTCATCTGGTTCACCAAATGGGAATTTGGAAAATGAACATAAGTTGGATGACATAGCTGCTAATAGTTCATCCGATAATGTCACTGAAGGATCAGAATTTCTTGTTGGAAGCATTGGATTGCTGCCTGTATCTAAGGTAGGAGTTGTTCCAGTCTAGTTATTTGTTGATGGGAAGGACTGAGCTGATACATACCCTGTTGTTTTCTATATAGGATGGGGAAGTGAAAGATTTACATAATTTGGAACAAGCCAGACCACGAAAAGGTTCAGGAAAGAGCAAGAATGAGAAGCCCTTGAATATAAGAAATGCCTCATCCATTAAGATGAAAAAGGGAAAGGACGTGAAAGATGCTGGGGTATCACCTGCTGGGTCAAATGGACCTGTTGCTTTGAATTCAAGACCAAAACAACCTTTGAAAAACAAATCATTCAATGAGAAACTTGTTCCTGCTTCTAAGGTATTAGATGATATTAAGAAAGTGTATTTCTTATGTGGCATGTATTATCACTATCAATGATTATACTTACATTCCTTTATCTGCTGTAAACAGCAATCTGGAAAGGCTGGTGTAGAGTTGACCGAAGGCCTCATGTATGTTTTGAATCCACATACTTCTGGTTTGTTAGTATGTGATGGAGCCATATTTTTTACAAATTAAAATTTATATTTAAAATAGAGTGAAACATTCACATTTTTGAAGTAAATGGTATTGTAAAATAATCACAGCCTTTGTCTCATTGTGAACTGTGATTTCATACATACAGGGAGAAGGCAAAATTGAATCCTCTGAAGGAAGGTCCTGCTCATAAAGCTGAAGGAGAGACACAATCTTCGTATCCTTTTTACATGAACAATTATATTTTGTATGGTTTTCTGCGATTGTTGCTTAAGTCTCTGGTTTGTTGTCTGGCTTTCTTAAGCTTATCCTTGATCAATGTATAGAAGTCCTAATGCAGAAAACACAAAACCACGAAAGGTGGGTGCACTTCCTAATTATGGTTTTAGCTTCAAGTGTGACGAACGAGCTGAGAAAAGGAAAGAGGTCAGCTTTTTTATGGTCATTTCTCTGGTCAACAGGTGGAATCTTTTCTTTTTGATGTCAACATAATCCTCTTGGCATTGATACTTTGCAGTTCTATACTAAACTTGAGGAGAAGATTCATGCAAAGGAAGTGGAAAAAAATAGCATGCAAGCCAAGTCAAAGGTATGATAGATATATGACTATGACACCATATTTTTGTACATATTTTCTAGATTCCATGGAAACTTTGCATTTCTCGTACAGGAAACCCAAGAAGCTGAAATAAAATTACTTAGGAAGAGTTTGGCATTTAAAGCTACACCAATGCCTACTTTCTATCAGGAGCCTCCACCACCTAAGACGGAGCTAAAGAAGGTTTGTGCTTTTAATTACTACGACAATTGTTTCCTGAATTCATACTAGAACTACTAAAGATCTGGATCTTGTAGTTCTAGCTGCAAACTTTGTTTTGTGCTGACTTGGATATTCTGTTTATTAAATTAGACTTGGTGGATTTTTTACATCCTATCATCTACTTTAGATTCACATTTTATCATGCTTCCAGTCAGGTTGTCAAATATTAACGTTCTTATATGGTAATTGAAAAAGATTTCTAATTTTGTGATTATAAACGTATTATACTCAGTAGAGACTCATGGCACTTTAATTTGTGTAATAGAATTCTCTCAATACTTTCTACTGACCCTGATTCTTGCTGGCCAAAATTATGATGGCAACCAATCCTGAATGGTAAAGAAGCTGCAAGCCTCATGTTCATAGTGAATGCTAAATGCAATATGTATTCTGAGTTAATTTGGTTGTGCGTGGGTTTATACCATCTTGTCTTTCCTTGACAAATCCTCTCATTATATTTGTTTTGAGTTTTATCCCTCTTCTGTATATCATATTTATTCAGTCAAAAGTTTATAGTGACAGTTTGTCATTTTTATATTACATCTCATTATATATGGTTGACATAGTAACAGCATAATATATACACTTCTGCATCTCTGCTTGCTATTTGTCCAAACTTTTAGACTTGAAGTAGTGTCATGCAACCTCTTATGGCAATTTGCATGTACCATGATCATCTGATTGCATGCCTAAATCTTGGCAGTCTGTTTGCCGTGCAATTTTTACATATAAATTCTACCTTAACTCTCTTGATATCTTATTGTCTTGCATAATTTAGTTTTTTAAATTGCAGGCAGTATTTCCTTTGTAGGAAGAGGTTATTGTGTGTTCAAAGTAGAAACAAGTTGATAAGAAATTTCTTATGTTGCTTTTGATCATATGGTCTCTGTTAGGAGGTTTCATTCAGAAAACTCAGTTTGATATTCTTATATGAATATTGCTGTCTCCTTATGGCAACCTAGAGACTAGGTTCTTGAAGTGCGGACTATCATCTAATATCCCATTTCAATGCCTTAAATTGTTAATATGAGGCAGATACCTCCAACTAGAGCCAAATCTCCCAAGCTAGGTCGAAGGAAGAGCTCATCCCCTGCGGATCCTGAAGGAAATGATTGCCAGACCAATCGACCATCTCGGCTAAGTTTAGATGAGAAAGTTTCTCAGAAGAATCCTAAAGGTCTTTCACAAGGAAATGATTGTCAGACCATGCGACCAGCTCGGCTAAGTTTAGATGAGAAAGTTTCTCGGAACCATTCTAAACGTCTTTCACCTGTTCCTTCAAAGAAGACACAGCGAAAGTCCCTCCAGAAGCTGCCTTTTGAAAAAACCAGTTTGGCAAATGTGATGAACGAGGAAAATGCCCCATCATCCAATGGATCAAAAGAAGAGAATACCAACATTTCTATAGAGAACAATTATGATACAGTTCTTACTCAAGAGCAAGAGACCATTCCCAGAGCTGGGGCAAGTGAAATCCATTCCCAGACAAGTGGGGAGCTAGTAGCTCTAGAGCAGCAGTCCGCTATGGTGC
Source organism: Erythroxylum subrotundum (assembly GCA_027563845.1). Classification (NCBI taxonomy): domain Eukaryota; kingdom Viridiplantae; phylum Streptophyta; class Magnoliopsida; order Malpighiales; family Erythroxylaceae; genus Erythroxylum; species Erythroxylum subrotundum. The sequence continues at coordinate 15,603,867 of JAOQMQ010000008.1, forward strand.
AAGAGCCTCTAGCATTGGAGCAGTAAGCATGGTGGTAATGAAATTGAAATTGCTCATATGCAAAGCCCCACAAATCCTCATCTGCATTAATAAGAGGTTCATAAGTTCCCTTATCTGACGATTAAGGCGTGAAGGATTTGCATTTTTCACTGTATTGTGATTGTCCATAGTCAGCACCAATGGTTGTTTTGCATGCCTTCCTTTTGAAGTTGCTGGTCTTCTAATTAGAATTCTACATTCTGCTTGCAGCATTATATGTTGTCATTTGAGAAGTTATTCTATGTTATTAAGCATGGATTGTTTGCCTGCTTACTGGAAATATTGTCGAGAATTTTGGAGAAGTCTGCTGCTACATAGGTGGTTGTGGTTAAAGGAATGATCTGTTGGAACTCTTATATTGAACAACTGGAATTGTTGATTAAGGTTGGTTTTGTTGTAACTGTCCCATCTTTATTTATTTCTCGTTATCATTGTCGTGATTTACTTTATATGTTCAAGTATTTCTTTCATTTTCGTTATCTCGCAACCCATTACTGAATAGCAAGTTTCAGTTTGCCACCAATATGGTCTAGTCCCAAGAGGGATATCAACTTTGACAGGATCTATTTTGCTAGTGTTGTGGCACATTGTAATGACCGAGTTGATTGAAAATTCAAATGTTCTTGGTGCTTGGTAGGCCAAATGGTGCTTTATTTACGTTACCCTTTTTGTCTTTTCAATTTGATCACAAAAATGAGAAGTAAAATGAAAATCCCATCAATTTTTGTCAAGAAAAAGTGAAACTCCATGACTGAGACTGACTAGGTATAATAACTTGTATTATCCTTTGAAAAACAGTAGGAAGCATCAGGCGTGAGAGGAATTGGAATTTGATTGGGAACATTGCTGTGGGTTGAATTTGATTGGAATTGCGATTTCTCCTCTTGCCCGGCATCCCACTCCCACAGGAATCTAGCATAAGACGCCATGACGTAACTGTTGATTATTTTAGCGAAGGTTAAGACAAGACACAGATTAAGAAGGCTCATTAGCTAGCAATCATGGTCTTGATTATGTTTACCAGTCATCAGGAGATGATTGAAGAGCTCGATCGAAGTAAGTCTGAGCACGAGAACCATCCCCGTGATTACTCCACACTAGACCACCATACATTGACAATACGTTCCCATCCCCTCCACTCGTCAGAATCGCTCTTTCACAGTACTCTTCCGCTTTCAGGCCATCACCTCGCACCTAATTATGTTCTTGATCATCAGAAATCCCTATCCCTATCCCATGCAAAAGGAAAAGGGCGTTAAAATATGCTTTATTTACCTCTTTTAAGAATCTTGCGTAGTTGGCAAGAAGAAGAGCGTCACCAGGGTAGGTCTGGATCATCCCCTGATAATATATGTCCATTGTCTCATTCCCGTACGCCTCATGATCATGAATGGAACTCACCCCAGCACCGACACCGGTGGTGACCAGTTCCTCGTCTGTGGACGAAGGCGATGCTTCCTGTTTCAGAAGGACTAGTGGGCTCTTGGAGAACAACTTATCGGTTGAGAAGGAAAGTCTCTTAAGATCACCCTCAGAGGCTCTACGTTCAAGGGACATTGAACACAGGTCTAGTGGATGGGAGCCTGACATTGTGATCGGGTTCTTGGTTTGACTTTGATTGGAGGACAAGCGATTTTACGATGGGTGAGGAGCTGCCTTCTCAGAAGCATTTTTCTCTCGAGTCACAGGTTTCTTCTTCTCCTTCGGATGAGAAGAGGGAAAAGATCAGAAGAGATGTTTCAGTCCAAAATGGAGACAAGGGCACTAACATATAAGAAGATTTGGATAATCTGGTCGGCAGTGGAAATAGGTATTTCTGTTGTTGCCGCTTCTCAAAATAAGAAATGACGCTAAATTTGTACCTAAATGCATGAGTTAAGTTGTGTGTACTATTTTTGCAAAGTCCTAAGAGAAGGTATATCTTCCAAACCCATGCTTTCTTTTGTTTAATTTGAAACAGGATTATATAGAGGATGCCACTAATGCCTTTTCACTTAGGTATTCTAAGTTCTAACCCTTTAACCAATTATAAATTCAAAGTTCTAATTGGAATCAAAGTTATTAATCATTTGCCCCCTTTGCACGGTTTTAATAATATTATTCATAGTCTGAACATTATTAAACTAATTAATTATATATTAACTCAATTTAATCATATTCATCATGACTTTAACCTTTTCTGTGTATTTCAATTCAATAACTAATAATTATAATTTACATTAATGGAGTGATTATTTAGTTAATAATCAATATTCAAGTCAATCAATTAATTATGTTATTATTATTATTATTATGAATAAAGTGATAAATAAATTAAATGTGAACTCCTAGTTGTAATATGAGAGAAATATATAGTGAAATGCTTTAAATAATTACATTAAAATGCATTAAAGGGCATTACATTTATATATGTACATACAAATGGTGGTTTAAATATTTGTATAACATTTCAAATAATTTAAATTTTTATAATTAAATTATAAAATTTAGGAACTGTCTCCACCAAATTGTACATGTCAAAATCTAGCGAGACAAATTTATTTTTAATATAAATAAATAAACAAACATAAATAAATAAATAGAAAATTAAGTGTATTTTCTCTTCATATTTTGTTCCCAAAATTATGAATATAAATGGATAATGCATCGTGATTTCTCCTACTGAGTCTCATATTTTAAGATTTAGAGGGCAAATCAAACTCAAAACTCATAAAACAAAAATATGATCACACTAGAAAATAAAAGCTTTTATTATATTTAATCCATTAATAATATAAAAATTAAAGAGATTCGAAGAAAATCTTCATCCTCTAAGTTATAATTATTTGCTATAATATTAATCACTTCTTGAAAGAAAAATTCAGTTATCTCATTTATATATTCTAAGAAGTCTAAATCTATTCCAAATAATCCATATACGAATTTTTCCATAAAATAAGAAGTTATGATATAATTATATGAATAACAGTTTCAAAATTTCTAAATTAAAAGGTCCATTACGCTTCCGTACATGTATCTTAGTTTTTTGACTGTAGCTTTATCAGGTTTTCATTGAGTCTTTTAACGAGCATTCCAGCTCTAACTTTTGAGTATGGTAACTACCATCGACACCCCTTCAGCAACGGCACAATCTTAATTTGTTTCCTACTTTAAGGCATATATTAAAGATTTAGGAGAAAAGTAAAGTTTTAAATGAAAATTGTGAACTGTATTTGTAGAAAGGAAATTTTTATTTCATAGTAGAGAAGATTACAAAGATGAGATATATAGAAGATGTTTGATGACCCTTTTACTACCCTAGGGGTCTTATTTATATAAGTGGACTTAAAGTTTGAATTTTAACTGGACAAAAAATTACATCATATCAACTTTTCAAAAAGTAGATTATATCTTTATAAATAATGGATTCTCTTTTATTTGGGTGGTTGAAGAGTTTTCTATGTTATTTTCTTATCTTTCTGATTCAACATCATCATTGTATGTAGATATGCCTGATGCTTCAACTTTATCTTTTCCTTTAAAAGTCTTCTGATTCAGCATCATCATTGTATGTAGATATGCCTGATGCTTCAACTTTATCTTTTCCTTTAAAAGTCTTCTAACCATTTGCACAAGAAGGACATATATTTTCTGTATATTTTCATAGATGACAAATCCTTTTTTGTGCTTTAGAACTGGATCTTATATTTCTTTTTTCAATCATGCTTATCTTCACTTTTACAAAATTTTAAGTAGCCAATGGTGACTTTTTGGCTAAAGTTATCACTAAAGAAGAAAATTTGTTTATTTCGGGCAATCTCATCTCGATTCCTCTTTTATAATGGATATCATTTTTAATATATTTGAAAAATTATTTTCTTAACTTAGTATCCATAATAATG
>JAOQMQ010000008.1:15621461-15639587 GCA_027563845.1 Erythroxylum subrotundum
ATCTTCATTAGTCTATCTACATGAAGTGTTGGGAAGCTTAATGAAGCAACTTAAATGGGATATGAACCAGAAGCAACCTCGATCACTTGAATGTGAGTTTGGGGATTACGGTTCAACATTTTGAGTAATTAAAATTATACTTATTACAATCAGTTAATATTATTTAGGTAGTGGAATATAATAAAAATACTTTAAAATAATTATAGATAATTTAATTTTAAATAAAAATTAGGCTTGCATTACATACGCATGGCATTAAATCCATGTATCGATTAATAAATAAATAATATGTTCCATGTCAGTAATGACATGATACTTAACAGACGTAAACTTGTTCTTGTTCAATTTTTCATCCAATTAGGGTTCATTTTGAATATTTTAAAAATGTTATGATTTGTTTTGTAGGCTCTGAAATGTTAAGGTTTATCTTGTTAAAATTCGAGCATGTCAAAGAGAAATTTTCTCATAACTTATATTTGTCTTCTTATTGACGATGTAGGTAGCCTTCAAAATGCTTAGAAAATGAAATTCTAAGCTACAATGATACTAAAAAGTATTGGAATAAGATTTGATCTAAATAGATGACTTTATTTAGGTAAAAGAAAAGGACAGACTATAAAGGTAGTTTGAGATAATAATAAGGATGATTACATAATATAAAAGAATTTGAAATAAAAACAAGGTGTTTTTATTAGAGTAGTCTTGACTATTTATATGTATGTTTATTTGTCCTTTGTGATGCGATGCTGATGAATTTATATAATCCTCTCAACTCCAATTGCTTCAAATAAGTTTGCTCTAACTTCCACCCCACTTTTCATAATGACTACATTCTAGTTAATTATCTACCACACGTTTTTCTCCTAACTTCGATAGCTTCAAGTAACTTTCCTATAATTTCCTAACTTCCAACTCACTTGCCATTTTGGCCACATCCTAATTAACTACCTTCATACACTATTATTTTTAAAGTACATGTCAATTATGTATCAACTGTCTAAACTTCTCAATTGATTCCTATGTCTACGAATTCTCTGGCAAAATGACTTATAAGATTTCGAGTATTTGGACCTTTTCACTTTGGGTCAAATATGATATTGAAAACTTTTTAGACTTTTAAAGTTATCAATCTTTGTAGGTGCAGATTCCAAGTCCTAGAATTAACTTCATCCTCTATCAAGAATTCCTCCTCCTAAAAAACCAGCTTGGCTTTCTTACTCACTTTTAACTCTTTATAATTCTCCATGATCTTTTGCATTTACAATTTGACTTTTGTAGCTGCCGTAGCTCCTCTATTTGAAAGTCTATTCATCAGGTTCCTTTGGACATCCAACAGAAGCTATAACTAAAACTCCATTTCATTAACAGTTACAATTAAAGGAAATGGATCTTCATTTATCAATATAGTCTAATAAGCTCTAATAAACAACATAATTCCTTTATCGATCCAATCTTGAATTATATTCTTGAATCCCCACTATGAATTTTCTAGGTGATTCCATGTATTGTGGTACTTGTAGTAATCCTTTGCTCTTATTTCTTTTCATGGGAATTATGTATTTAGACGGTAAGGTAATGAATTTGTCCTGTAACAAAAAATCGAAGATTTCCTCTATTTTGGAGGTGTCAAAAGTGTATTGAATTTGAGTAATTGGTTCATGCATTTTCATTTTATCTTTAAGAGATTTTTGCTTTAAAGAGGGGCAAACACAGGTTCTAGGGATATTAACTTCAACAACTACCAAATCGTATGGATTTTTTTTAAACAAGTACTAACTAAACTATTTTCCTAATGTCTTTTTTCTCTAAGAAGTTCTTAGTGTTCAAATACTTTTGCTGTCAATTCATAAAAATCACTAAAATTTCATACCTTAGATTTTTTCCGAAGTTTAATATTGGGGATCCTTTGAGCTAACTTCATATGCTTGATCTCTGAGAGTGCAATCCAACATCAACTTCTATCTTCTTAAATCAAATAATGAACATGTATGTATTCTCACTACTTTTCTTCAGTAAATCTAGACAATTCAACTATACTGACTTCATGTTTAGTTTGAAAAAGCAGAGCATGAAACAATCTCTCTATTTTAACCTATGAAATGCCATAGTTCTTGAATAATAAAGCCTACTAAGAGAAAGTCGTGCCTATTAACGAATTCTGAACATTTCAAGCTTGAAAATATTGAAATTTTCATAATTAACTAATTCATCATACTGAATGGTAAATCTAGCAATGTGCTCAATGGTTGATTTGCCATTTTCAACATAAAACAAATTAAATTTAGGAACTTTGTAGCCACGGAGATAAGTATTGTGGTCAATATTCTCTATATAAGGCTTATAAAATTTTGTGCGACCAAGCTACCTTACACTAGGCCCATACATTTCTTAAACGACTTCTTTGATAACTTCCATATTATCTTGTAGTCTCATTTGCAGAGGAGTAATAATGGGATTGTAGTTTACAACTACAAGGTTGCCCCCTAAACTATAATGTGGTCTATTAGCTTCAACTTCAGCTTCTAAACTAAATCTTTTTTTCAAAGAGCTTAAAACCTGATCACCTATCGGTCATTTTTTGGATTAATGTGCATAGGTGCAGTAAGAATGTCCTCTCTTCTATGAGGAGGAACATATATTTCATCCATAAAAGAAGAAGTCAAGGAATAAGTAAACTCACCATTTTCCATTGCATTTAGTGAAGAATGCCTTGAGTCCTTCAAAGATCTGCCTTGCTAAAGAAGGAGAATTCTGCCCAGTGACATGCATTACGGTAAAGTTTATCCACCTTTTCTGTTAGTATCTTGATTCCCTCAATCGTAGAGACTGAGTTAGACTTTAATTCTAGAATCTCATTTATATGAAAAATGTCATTTTGTGTTGATGGTTACAGTGATTTTGGATTCTAGCCAGTTAGAGGCTTAACTGAAGGCAAAGCTGCCTTCTCAAGATTCTTAACCATTTGGAATACAAAACCTTCATCTCTTATTGCAACAAGGACTTCTTCCTCTAGGTTTAAAGGCACAATGTTTTTTTTTTTTCATTCCTTATATAAGGCATCATGTCCCATTGGGTGCGCCAAAATGTTGGTTGTTTATATCATTAACTTGGAATTTGAGTGTGTCAAGATGAAATTCTCCCATAATTTGTACCTAACTTCTTATCAATGATATAGGTGGAATTTAGAAAACTTTAAAAATCAAATTTAAGCTACCAAGATACTAAAAGTGTCAAAATAAGATTTGAACTAAAGAGATGACTTAATTTAGGCAAAAGAAAAGTACATGCTATAAAGGAAATTTGAGATAACAATAGCGATGATTACACAACGCAAATAAAACTTAAAATGACCACAAGACATTTTTGTTGGAGTAATTTGATTGTCTGTGTGTATGTATATGTGTCCTTTGTGATGTGATACAGGTGAATTTATATAATCCTCTCAACTTCAATTGCCTCAAGTAGTTTTGCTTAACTTTTACCTCACTTCTCATCATGACCACATTCTAGTTAATTATCTACAACATGTTCTTCTAACTTTAACAACTTTAAGTAGTTTTCCTATAACGACTTAACTTTGAACCCACTTCCCATTTTGGCCACATTTTAACTAACTACCTCCATGCACCGTTGTTTTTAAATAACATGTCAATTATGTATCAACTATTTGGACTTCTTGAATTATGGGCTTCTCAATTGATTCCCATGTCCACGAATTCTGTAGCCAAATGACTTCTAGGACTTTCAATATTTGGACCTTTTCACTCTTGGACCAAAAGGGCTAAATTCTTTTTAAGCTATCAACACTTATATCTTGGTGAAAATATTAGGGTTTAAAATACACTTTTGGCCTTCACATTTTTTGTAAAGTAAAATAAAATAACATTATTTAAAGAAAAATCTTTTTTTTGTTAAGATCATTTATTTTTATTTATATGTAAAAGTTACTTCTTAAAAAATATGGAAAATATTTTTGAATGATTGATTTGGTATGTAAAAAAGAATTTCAAATTATTGATTCAAAGATAGAATCATTATTGTCTAAGGAATACTCTGTTCAATAATTATTAATATCATTGAAAGATTAAGTCATTGTACCTAGTACACAAGGTTTCCCGCTTTGTGGGGGGTCTGGAGAGGATCATGATGTATGTAGCCTTCCCTTTGTATTTTTACAAAGATATTGTTTCCGTAACTTGAATCTATAACCTTATGGTCACAAAGAAGACAACTTTACCAATTGCTCTAAGGTTCACCCTCTAATATCATTGAAAGATTATTATTAAGAACACTATTTAAGATGAAACTAAATTAGATTCATGTCTTATTACCTTATTATTTAATTAAATATTTTTAGATAATATAGTTTTGCAAATATCTCTTTACTTGTTGAATATGGAATAATATGCTATTGACATAATATGAAGAGGACTAATATTATATGAGAATTTACAAAAGTTATTAACACTTTAAATAAGAACTCTTGAATAAATGATTAGAAATATTATTAAAAAATTAAATGAGGATGCAAACTCATCAACAAAAGATGTAATTTTGTTATAAAATAAAAAGGTGATTGTTTACTATATACTTTAATTTAGTGTAATTGAATACTCAAATAAAATTGATATTTTTTTATTTTCGAACTTATAACTTTTTAAAATAAATATATTTAACAATAAAAATTCGTAATTATTATCTTTCAAAATACATTTTACGTATGTCTTCATATAGCAAATAAACTCAAATATATTTGTAATGTGGTTCATCTTATTCAAGTATTTATAACTAAAAGGTAAATCATATTTTGGAAATATCTAGAGAAGAAATTCCTATAGATATCTTTTAATGAATTTATTCAATCTAATTAATGAATTTATTCAATCTAATAATTTCTTTCTTTGAACATCAATTTTTAATGTGCACTTAATTATCTAATTAATTTGTTCTTAGTGTAAAACCTATTTTAATGACTAATATTCATATCTTTTGGTATTTTAAGTTCAACAAAAAAATTATTCAAGTTAGATTTAGTTTCATTAAAATTAAAATAAATTTAATTATAATATATTTTTAATTTCAAAAAATTGAATCAATTGAAATTAAAATAAGTTTCTAAAATTTCTAAATTCAACTCGATCGTGAATTGAATTGAAAATAAATTGAAAGAATGGAATAATTTAAGTATATCACCAATTCAATTCTAAAGTTAGTTTTACTAGACTAATTAGGATAATATGAACTTATTTTGAATGGTTTTTCTTAAAATTATAGTTATATTAAAAAAATAATCAATTTATTCCTTATATAGAATACTAATAAAGTCTAACGAGTTAACACTTTCCTATCCTTTCCTTTTAATTATATACATGTATAATTAGATAAATGAATTTGAGTAAATCTTAAGCAATGTTGTGACACACAATGGTTAACCGAAAATTAAGGATAATTCAATAGGAGAGAGAACTATGCGGACAAAGTGGTTGGTTGCTTCCAAACTTTGACTCTATTTCTTTTCATAGGGTACACTCTCTATTTTAGTTACTTTTGTATATTCTTGTAGGAAAGGACATTCCATATCTCCTTACTCTTCACCTTATGCATAGAAGTTCTAATAAGACTCTTTAGATTAGTTATCAACTAGGAGAAAGTTTCATTATAAATACAAGAATGTGAAGATTTGTAGCTTATTTTTTTGGTAAAGATCTAATTCTCTTCTTAAAAGCTGGTGCAAGCTTGATTAGTGCATTAATATCTACAATGAGTACCTTTAAAGTTTTTTTAGGATTATCCATTAATAAATACAAGAGCCATATGTTCTTCTCCTCTAGTGCTCAACATACTTCAAATTAGTTCTCTAGTTAACAAGGCTTAAAACCATGAATCCACCATTACTTATGCATTCCTATTTGCTAAAACAAGACCTACATACAAGGAATGCCATTATTTGATTGAAAGAACCTAGTGGAGAATCACAAGCTAGTGCAATAAGAGCTTATCCTTAGTAAGTAGAATCTAACTTATCAACTATATACTAAACAACCTATAAGTCTATTAGTTTTATCAAGTGATATTTCCTATTAATATAGTAAGACAATAGGCTAATTAATAAGGAGATTCCTATGGCAAGTGATATCACTACAAATTCAATGTCTAAAGTTAGATAAAGTGATTTGTGATTAAAAAAGGATGAAGTAGGCCTTAGAATAATGGCTATTATAATTACTAACAGGGTAGTAATGGTCAAAAGAATTTGAATGATACTTACTAATAAAAAAGCACTTTAGGATAGATGAATTCATAAAGATTATTTGGGGAATATAAGTTTTTAGTGTATTCAACCTAAATAAAACACATCTTAGATAATGATTCACGTTCTTATGTTGAGGGAGAAAGTACGGATGGAGTTTAAGGTAGGAAATGGAGCTTATACATGTTTTTGACATAATAAAATCCTGGTCCTTCAAATAGATGAATATAACTAACTCCTACACGAAATGATATCCAATATGATGAATTATTTAATAAGGTCTTAAGTAGAAACTTAGCCTTCATCGAGCATATGGTCAGGAAACCTCTCATTAACCATATCCTAAGTTTTGGCCTCAACTTCAATAGAGAGGAATTTATCCCGTGGATCAGAAATCCCTCTGGTAGCTACTCCAATTCCTCCATGTATATTGCTAATAAGGAATCATGCACTATGGGTAAATTGGCAGAAGCTAGTTTGGCTCAAATAAGCTAACCCTAGAGCTTCTTTTATCTCTTGGCATGCAATAAACCAAAGGTTGTTCACATTTGAAATGTTTAGAGGATTGCTAAACTTACCAAATACTTGTACACTTAGTAATAAGTAGGATGAACCAATTGAACATCTTTTCTTCAAGTGCAGCTACTCCTCTTATATTTAGAATATAATCTAATAACTTTACAACTTATCATTTTCACATTCAAACTTGCAATGTATAATAAATAAGTTATGTTAAAAGCATAGTGTGAATGATGGGAACCTACTAGTCACATAATTTTCTTATAAAGTGTGGTATATGCCCTGTGAAGAGAAAGAAATAAAAAAAATCTTTCAAAAGGAAATAGTTCAAAAGAGAAGACTCTTGTTTAGCTAATAGGATGATTGGAGAGCAATTGGTAGCATAACTAATTCATCACATATGTAGGGATACTATTATAGTCAAATGGAATTTACATCCCAAAAAATAATTTCTATTTCCTTAGATTTTACAATGCTGCATAATTGATCTTTAGGAAGTGGTTTTGAATTCAATCCTCTTAGGGGATGTGTTCACTACAACTTGGTTTGTTTGGTCTTTTACACTAAAAAAACCTATAACTTATCCCACTCTTATAGCTCTGTAAGAGTAGAGTATTGGTTGTTAAGTGCTCTATTCTAATGTTCTACAAAGAGTAGCAGTTTTTAGTGGTTCTTTTGAGTCCTAAAGATTAGACTTTCCATAAATTCATAAGCATAATAGCCACAATTAAGCTTGTTGTAATTGGAACTTATATTTATCCTACTTTCCTCATTTTGGAGTTATTTAATGCAATTGTTTTTTTAATTGCTTAAAAAGATTGTACCTTTTCAAATTATAAATGATTTTTAGTAGACCTCTCTCAAGTACACTTTTATTATTATTCTAAACCTATTTGATAACTAAGAATGGCAATAAGTCTCAACCTAAACTTCTTTTCTTAGTTTGGATTTGTCTTAAAGCTTGAGAAAAAAAGTAGAAGGCCAAAAAGAAGTAGAAAAAATACAAAAAAGTTAGAGAAATAAAGGAGAGAGTATGCAATGTGTAGAGAACAAAGACAAAGAATAAAAGGAGAGGACCATTAAGCAATGGTGAGGGTACAAAGGGAGATAACAAAAATACACATGAGTAGAGACTAAATGAAAGAAAAACATAAAAGTAGAAGTAACCAGGAGAGAAGAGACAAACAAAAGATGTTTGAAACAAAAAGATAATGATGCAATAGGGCCAAAAAAAGGGAGATTACGAAATATTTAAGGGGACAAAATAAAATAAAAATTTGAGTGGTAGCAAACAAAGTAAAGCAGGGTATTAAAGAAAATATTTAAAAAAAGAGTCTTAGGATGTTAGAAAGAATAATTAAAAAAAGATCTCTAGATTTAAAACATGAAGGATTGGGAAATAATACATTTTAGTAAAGATAGTAGATAACGAGAGTGAAGGGAGATAAAAGGACTTAGGTTTTTTACACATTAATTAAAAATGATATCATTTTAAAAAATAATATATTTCATGGGATTTATACCAAACTAAATCGTGAAGCTTAAGCTCGAGCCCAATTTGAAGATTGAATTTTTTTTCAAAAAACCCCCAAAGTATTCTTAAAATCAAATCAACTTAAGCAAGTCATTTTTTACTTCTTTATTAATAACTATGATAAAACTTTAAAGATTAATTAGAACTGATGAACAATAAAAAATTTAAAATATATTTGACAATTACGATAAACTTTAAAGGTTATTCCAAACTAATATACAAATCAAAATTTAAAGATTAATCTATAGGATATCGTCTTATTTTAAATATGATTCTTAACAATATATAACTCCTTTTTTAAAAATTAAAGTTAGAAACTACTTAATATTTTTTATTAACTTGAAACATAAAGTTATAAATTCATTATATGTTCCTTTCACAAATAAAATAAGAATAATATAGATCACGATATTAAGGAAGTGTTCCTTTTGATTAATTAAACCAATAGTCCAATTCTTAGCTTAAAAAGTTTACTAAGTTCTAATTTTGTTAAATATTTTTGATAAGTTTTGATCAGAAGGCGTCACTTACTTTGATAAATGATAATTGGTGCCAAAAGTTCCACCTGTACTAACACTTTTTCAAGTAATAGATATTTTCTTCACTTAAAGTGACTTCTAAACCATCTAAGGATCTTCCTCCACCTTTACTTTAAGTTGACTATTAAGAATCTGAGGCAATCAATATTTTCAATACCTTTATATCTAGTACCAAGCATAAAGTTGAAGGAAGACAATGAAAAAGGTAGTAAAAGCCTATTCTTCTCTTTTTCTAATCTCAATCTTGATATGTAATGTAGGGGATTAAATAAACCTTAAAAGGAACATATTATTATATAATTTTCTGGTTGTGAGACTCTTTAAAACAAATATAAAAGCTTATAAGCTTAATAAATGTCTCTTTCATTTATGGAAAATAGGATGCCTTTAAAACCTTCATCACCTATTGGTTATTATGTATAATTAGTAATTAAAGGTAATAGTGTATTTTTCATATACTAGGTTAAGTGTATAGGTTATCTGTATATACCCTTGTAGTCATATATTTAACGTAAGAGTGAATTAAAATTTTCGATTGATTCCTCAAAAGTCCTTCGTGGTATCAGAGCCATTGTCGATTGAAGGTTGAGTTTACTCCCTTATGCAGTAGGTTAGTTCGGAAGAATAGGGTTTGATATACTATTTTTGCGGCAAGTGTGAAAAGATTGTGTTTCTCTCCTCTCCTTTCGACACAGCCGCCACCGTAGCATAGATAGGGGAAGTTCGGCTAACAACCAAGTTTTCAGCATCGTATGACCTCGCGCGTGAGCACACACGCCGCATGTTCACTTCGGCAGCTTCCTCCACTTGCCAACGCGTGTAGCGCGTGACGTCACCTCTGACCACTGTCCGACTTCATTTTTTGACAGCCCTATTCGTCGACCCTTTCTGATTTCGACCAGCTACTATTTGGTCACTTCTGAAGTTGTTGTTTTTTTCCAAACCTCTCGTGAATAGATTTTGCTATCGTTTCGGAGTCATTTTTCTCTGGTTCCTTCTTCACTTTTTCGTGGCATTATGTTAGACACTAAGGAAGCTTCTAAGGAGGTAGAGAAATATTATCCAATTAATGATAATCCCTATTCACTGATTAGTCTGATTAAACTAGATGGTAGTAACACTTATTTAGCCTGGTGTAGATCATGTTTATTGTCTATTAAGGCGAGAAGGCTATAAGGTTATATTGATGGGAATAAGAAACCACCACCTCTCACTGATCCTACCTTTAGTCAATGGGACTCTGATAATTCATTGGTTATGTCTTGGCTTCTTAATTCCATGCATCCTAAGGTTTCCAGACAATATTTACTGCTTGACACTACGGAGAAGATATGGAAAACCGCAAAAACTACTTATTCTGGTATGGGAAATGATGTTAAGATCTTTGAACTCTAAAACAAAATTCATAGCACAAAGCAAGGTGAGCTTACTGTTTCATATTACTTTTCTAAACTGGGTAGTTTATGGCAAGAACTAGATTATTATCAAGATTTTCAAGCCAAGTGTGTTGAAGATGCGGTACTGATTCAAAACATGCTTGAAAAGGAGCGAGTCTATGATTTTTTGCCTGGATTGAATCCATAATTTGATCAGTTGAGATTTCAAGTTATTGGTAGATCTCCTTTTCCTTTGCTTGAAGAGGTACACTCTTTAATCTAGCAAGAAGAGACCAGAAGAAATGTTATGCTTTATACTGCACCAGTTGAGAATTCAGGCTTAATAGCCCATATTACTCATGAGCATTCGAAGGATGTTACTTCTGATAAAAATCATTTGCACTGTGATTACTGTGGAAAGGCTAGACATACAAAAGAGACTTGCTGAAAGTTGTATGGGAGACCTACTAGGGGTCGAGGGGGAAAATGAGCTAACTCCACAAGGGCTCAAGCAAATTTGCTAGAAATTGTAGAATCATCCAAGGAATCTACTTCAGTTGATAGTCTCTCTTCTGATGAAATTCAGCATTTCAGGTGTCTCATGTCATAACTCAGCTCATCCTCTAGTGCTACCTCCAATTTTGTCAAGTCAGGTAACACTTTTGGTCAACTTGACTCATGGATTGTTGATTCTGGTGTGAATAAACATATGACAGACATTCTTAAGGGCTTTCTTAACTACTCTCCTTGTCTAAAAGGGGATAGTGTCAGGGTGGTTGATGGGTCTTTAACTCCTATTTCTGGAACAGGTTCCATTGTTTGTACTCCTAATATTAAGCTATCTTCTATTCTTCATGTTCCTCAATTCCCTATCAATCTTTTATCTGCTAGTGCTATCACCAAAGCTCTAAATTGTAAGGTCAAATTTTTTCTTGATTATTGTATCTTTCAGGGCCTTCAAACAGGGAAGAGGATTTGCAATAGTAGAGAGCATGATGACTTATACATGATGGAAGACAGTCAAGGCTTGGCCCTTTTTGGGGAATATTAGGATGTTAACCACGAAATAACATAGTGGCATAAGCGGTTAGGGAATCCATCATTTTTTGTTTTAGAAAAACTATATCCCAGTTTATTTTCTAGAACTCAGTTTGATTCTTTATCTTGTGATGCTTGTGAGTATGCTAAGCATACTAAAAATTCTTACCATTCAAGTGATAATAAAGACATTGTTCCATTTAAGCTTATTCATTCTAATATTTGGGGGCCTACACAGACTGCTTCTTTGTTTAGAAATCGGTGGTTTGTTACTTTCATTGATTGTTGCACTAGAATGACTTGGGTGTATTTGATTAAAGCAAAAAGTGATGTTTTCTCCTACTTTCAATCTTTTCATAACATGGTTCACAATCAGTTTGATGCTAAAATAAAGGTGTTGCAAACTGATAATGAGACGAAATATGTGGATAGTAAGTTTGGTACTTATTTGGAGTCTCATGGGATTGTTCATCAAACTAGTTGTCCATTTACTAGTGCTCAAATGGGGTAGCTGAAAGGAAAAACAAACATTTGTTGGAAGTTGCTAGATCCCTTATGTTTACTATGAATGTTCTAAAGCCATAATGGAGGATGCTATACTAGTGGCAGCCTATCTTATTAATCGAATGCCTCTCAAAACCCTCTAACTTCAGACTCCTTTAGAAGTCTTATCTGGGAAACATGGCTATATTGTTCCACCAAAGGCTTTTGGGTGTGTCTGCTTTGTCCATACTAGGAATGTTAGGAATAGACCAGAGGGCCCTGAGATGTGTGTTCATTGGGTATTCTCTAACCTAAAAGGGATATAAGTGTTATCACCCCCCTCCCCCCCATCTAGGAAGTTTTATATCAGTATGGATGTTACCTTTCGGGAGTCTGAACCTTACTTTGGCACTACACAGTCATCTCTTCAGGGGGAGAGCAGTGAAGACAAAGTTGTGCCTGTGGTACTTCATGATCTTGTACATAGGGAGAATGAGGGTACTGATGTTCAGGGGGAGACTAATGTTCAGGGAGAGAATGTTGTTGGACGTTTAGATAGACATGATTTGTTGAGATACTTAAGGAAGAATATGTCTAAAGAAACCATCATGCTTCCTACCCTGCAAGAATTCTCGGGTGAGTTATCTTCTGATTTTGATTTAAATTTACCCATCGCTCAGAGAAAAGGGGTTAGATCATGTACAAAACATTCCATTACTAACTTTGTTTCTTATGATTCCTTGTCTCCCTCCTATAGAGCCTTTTCCTTATCTCTTTCCTCTATGTCTATTCCATAGGATTGGAGGGAAGCTATCACAAATCCAAAATAGAAGGAACTCTCGCTAAAAATGAAACCTGGGAACTAGTTACTTCTCCAGGCAAAAAGTTGGTTGGCTGCAAGTGGGTGTTCACAATAAAACACAAAGCTGATGGTTCAATTGAAAATTTCAAAGCCATATTAGTGGCAAAGGGATTCACTCAATTGATGGGAAAATGCATTCCTACATGGAGACCTAGAAAAAGAAGTTTATATGGAGATTCCACCTGGTTTTGATAATGAGAGAAATTGAGGAAAGGTGTGCAGATTGAAGAAAGCCTTGTATAGGTTAAAACAATCTCCTAGAGGTTGGTTTGACATATTTAGCAAAGATCATACCCTCTTTATAAGAGACTAGAAGGGTAATATCACTCTTCTTATTGTTTATGTTGATGATATAGTGATGACAAGAGATGATAAAGAAGAAACGACTCGGCTAAAGAAGCTCTTGGCTCAAGAGTTTGAGATCAAGGATCTTGGAAAGTTACAATACTTCTTGGGAATTGAAGTTGCGAGATCAACAAAAGGAATCTTCATTTCTCAGAGGAAATACATTCTGGATCTTTTGCATGAAACCGGTATGTTAGGATGTAAACCAACATAATCACCAATTGAAAGCAATCATAAGCTGCAAGTAGGAATTGAAGAATCAGTTGATAAAGGCAGATATCAGAGATTGGTTGTTAGGCTTATCTATCTTTCTCACACCAGACCAAACATTGCTTATGTAGTTAGCTTGGTGAGCCAGTTTATGCATGATCCTAGTGAATCTCGTCAGCAATATGTCTTTTGCATTTTGCGATATTTAAAGTCAGCCCCAGAAAAAGGTCTTCTATTCTCAAAACATGGTCATCTTCGAATTGAAGCCTATACATATACGGATTGGGAGGGATCTTAAATGACAGAAGATCCACCTTTATTTATTGCACACTTATAGGAGGTAACTTGGTCTCTCAGAGAAGTAAGAAACAAAGCGTGGTTGCAAGATCAAATGCAGAAGTAGAATACAGAGCTATGGCTTAAGGTGTCTGTGAACTTTTATGGCTGCAGAAGTTGCTAGCAAAGTTGAAGTTGGCTGGAAAAGACAGGCTATCTTTGTCTTGTGATAACAAAGCTACAATCAGTATTGCTCATAATCTTGTTCAACATGACCGAACGAAGCATATTGAAATTAAACGACATTTTGTCAAAGAAAAGTTAACTAACGGTGTCTTGAGCTTGTTTCATGCAATGTTGGAAAACAGCTAGTTGATGTTTTCACAAAAGGACTCAATAGTTGAGCCTTTCTGCTATTATCTGCAAGTTGGGCATGTGTAATATTTTTTCACCAACTTGAGGGGGAGTGTTGGTTATTATGTATAATTAGTAATTAAGGGTAATAGTGTATTTTTCATATTCTAGGTTAAGTGTATAGGTTATCTGTATATACCCCTTGTGATCGTATATTTAATGTAAGCGTGAATTAAAAGTTTCGATTGATTCCTCAAAAATCCTTTATCACCACTATAATGGGAGAATCTTAATTGCTTTTAATCCTTAGAGTTTATACTACTGCTTACTCTATGTTTGATCACTTTATGCATATGAAAGATCTTTCATATGAAGACCATCTTTTTTATTACCTAAAACAATAACCAGATTAATGACTAGTTCTTAACAAAAATTTGAAAAAGTAAAGGTGAACTCTCTTGGCTAAAGCATCTCCCTAATGCATAGACTTAATTTTTCAATCACTTATTCTCTACAATAGTCTCATTGAAGTCTTCTAAGTTCTAACTAAAAAGATAAGATGCTCTCCTTTTAAATTGGGATATTAAACTATAAATTCCCAAATTTTTTATTTTAGCATTCAACATTTTAAAGTTTTCAATTAAGTTTCTCCACTTCTAAAACTTAGACAACTTAGTTCAAAAGGTTACTCCATTAACATTTTGCCGATATAAATGAAAAATAACATAAGACTAATATTTGTAGAGGCTGTTAAAATTCTTCTTTCCCGAATAATTTTTAAGCATCAAACATGTGAATATATTTCAAATATGCGGCCACTAATGTGATTGTCATAGGAGGGTGAAAAACTATGTTAAGAAAGATAAAAAGCCAAGTAGCATTTTGAATATTAGTCTTTATATTGCTTTATCAACTACATTAGTAAAATATTAGCGAAGACAACCTTTTGAATTGAGTTGTATAATTTTTAAAAGTTTGGACACTTAATTGAAACCTTTAAAAGATTGAAAAATAAAGTGAAAAATGCAAACATGTTTAACACTTTTTGATTTTTTATTCCTTTTAAATTAAACAACTATGTTATAAACATTTCTGATTTTAAGAATATGATTAGAAAGGGTATTAACACCTTCTTCACTAGTTACTCTCTTTTGAAATGCGTGATGATCCTCAATGTTATTAAAAGGGAACTAAAGACCACGAATTCCAATAGAATTAATAACATTTAGCTGGAAGTTTCTAATTCTAAAGAGGATTTGAATAAGATTTCATATTTGCATCAAACTACTCCTATGGATGCTTCTCTAAAACAAAGAGAAAATCAAGCTTGGATATTATTGTAAAGTTTTGCATATAAAATTTAAGCTTGGTCATTATTATAAAGTTTTTTATATACATTATTCCTATATCAGGAAAAAAATTCAAGAGTAAGATGGTTACAAAATGGGGGTCTTAATACTTCTTTTTTTTTTCATATTCTTTTATACAAAAACTATAATTATATTGTATCTTTAACTGATGATCAAAGAAGAATTGCTATCAACATCAAAGCCTCTATCATTGAATATTTAAAATGTTATTGGGTAAACGAATGCCTCCTCTCTACCTGATAACTACTTCTTATATATCATTATTAGTAGTTTTAGCTAAGAATTTACAGTACATCTGTCCATATCATTAAAAAGATTATATATTAAATATGTTTTTATTCAGTTTAACCTCCATCAAAACGAAAGGAACAAATGGATTTAATATTTACTTCTTTGATAAAAGATGACATTTGATAGGGGATATAGTTGGTATGTTACATCCAACACTTAAAATAAAACCTTAATATTGAGAATATATGTAATAGCAACAGCAAGGATCGATCCCATAGAGAGTACCTAGCTAAGATTTGTTCATTATAAATAAGAACAAATAAAGGGGTTTTGATTGTAGTAAAGACAATATAAAACTATATCTAAGAAGAAATAAATATTAAAATCCTAAGAAATCAATAAATAAGAACAAATAAAGGGGTTTTGATTGTAGTAAAGGCAATATAAAACTATATCTAAGAAGAAATAAATATTAAAATCCTAAGAAATCAATAAAAAGCAAACCTTGGCCTAAGTCCATATCAACTGTGGGAATTGTATTTTGATTATTGATATAAGAATAAATCAATCCATATGTCAAATATTTACTGTTAGATTAATTCCTACTTCTCCTTAATGATAATTAATTAGATGTAGTCCAATTAATTTTAACTACTAAAGAACCTGAATCAAGCGATGGATATTTAATCTAGTAATAACTTTATGAATTAGAAAGATCAATGAAATACAATAATACAAGCTAAACATTTGTATTTAATTTAGTCAATTATTCTTCTTAGGATCTAAGAATTCTACGCCCAATAATCCATTGAACCCTGGTTGTTTTATAGATTAGAGGATTGAATAATAACATATTTAGTATCTAATTTAGTAATATATTGTGTCAAATAATAAAATAATGTGCACTTTAGTAATCAAGTAACACAATCATAAAGGTAACTAAAGAAGAACGATTTAAGCAATAAAAGAAATTAGATATCACAGTTCTATACATCCTAAGATTTCAGTTTTCTTTGACCAAATGTAGAAAATTAGCCACGTAGGACCATGAATAAGAGAAAAAAAAAAAGGAAGAACAGAGAAAAGAAAGCGAGAGTAAGAGAGGCTACTACCTCCCTTAAAACCTAGCAAAATCTAATGAAACCAAGATTTTCCAGCTTTTTAAATAAGGGATGCATTTATTTTCCATAGTGAACATACCCTATGATATGGCATTTTATATTTCTATCTCTTTTAAAAAAAAAATCAAACAATTATATGGGCTATAACGTGCCCATGTCCATCTAAGCAAATTTGACCCAATGCTACATCTATTTATAAAAACTCAAAACATAAAAATTGTAGAGATCTTTTTAAGCTTTCGTTAGGATTTTAAATATTAATCGGATCTTGGATGAAAAAGTTATTCCCTAATTAAAAAGAAGTACCAAATTGTCTACCATTCATCTTCATTTTGCTCTTAGTACCTCTATTTGCATCCTACTAATCATAATAAGAAAAGTTGTGCATAAAAAGGTGTAAAAGACTAAAAATAAGAGGAAGAATATGTCATTTTGTATTCTTATCAAAAAATTTCAAACTTAGCTTTTATTCGTTCTTGAATAAACATACTCTCTAAGGTAAGTTATCCCTAATTTATTCCTTAAGATATCAAAAAGCATATATAGGAAAAAAATATGAATTAAATTAATACTCAAGTAAACACAATATATTAAATTTGAGGTTCATTAGGGCCCAATCTCGCTCGAAGTCAACAAATCAGGCTCAGGTTGACCAGGCTTAGGGCTCGATTTTCTACTTGGGCTAGGGTTGCCTAGGCCCAGCCTAACTCGAGACTTAATCATTATAACCAAAACAACATTGTTTTGCTAAAACTGACATTATTTTAAAACCATTATTTTAAAAAAAAAATTGACCAGGCCACCTCTGGCCCAGTTAGGCTCGGGTTTGAGCCTGCTGCCTCGGGGGCATATTTGAGTAAAAATTGACAAAATAGTTTCATTTGAAAGTGAGCACAAACATGCGATAAAATTTTCTTGCAGATTTTGCTCTAGTCACTCAAGTGTTTCATTAGTAAAGTGCTTCAATCCAGTTTTGCTTATATAAATGAAATATTATAGGGTTATTAGTACACTAAATCTCCAGTACTTACATTATATGCATAAATGAATCAAAAGATCTTTATTTCTTAGTTGAAATGAAGGTAGAGTCAAATGTGAGGAACTTTAAAGATGAAAAAAGATAAAATCAAAAAATAGTAGAACATTTGAATTATATATCTGATAGATATCATAATTGGGAACCCATATATCACATTGAACCTTCATATACTCTATAATCTCTTCATCCACTTCCTCACCTCATCAAGAACAAAGATTATTACTATTTAAATACTCTTTTTCTTTTTTCTTTTTTCGTAAATACGACATATTCAAATGCAAATACCCAATTCCATTATACAAATACAATCCCCACATTATCATTGCAAAAAAATACCACTTATTCACTAGGAATACACCTACACCTAGGGGTCCTTTTATCTCACTTTGGTTTTTATATTGTAGTTTTTAGTTTTTATTTCTTACCTTTAGTTTCTAATTTTTCAAATAAAATAAAAACATGTTTGATTGTTAATGTCTGATAATTAAATATTTGATAAAACTTAAAAATAAATATTTTTATAAATAAAAAATAAATAAAATTAATTTTATTTTAATCTCTTTTATATTATTTATTGAT
>JAOQMQ010000008.1:15658887-15670127 GCA_027563845.1 Erythroxylum subrotundum
CAACTTGCTACCAAGTTCTGAACTGGTGACCCGCTCTGATACCAATTGAAATAATTAAATCGTCAATAAATTCGCAGTCTATCCAAAATTAATTTTTCTGCACATGTAAATCAACAATCACAACTGCAAAATACCAAAGACGCTAACGTTTGGTAACGCAGTTCGGCACACTTTGCCTACGTCTGCGGGGCCCTCACCTAGATTAATTTCTTTCACTGTAGTTCACAAAAATTACACAAGATTGATCTACCCCGTAAAACCCAATTTATGTAACCGACCCACAGCCTAACTACCCGTGAAAGATCTTCACGCTCAATAAAACGACCAACTCATGTTAACCTCGTCAGAGGATTTTTCAAACTACTTCTACTTCAAAAACAGAGACAAATAAAAACACGAACTCAACAATTCCAGTACTGAAATTCTTCACCAAATAATCAAGTAGCAGCACCACTGAAATATATATCCTTTATGTTGCATACATCAATTGACTTAAAACATCCAGCAACAACTTCGACTACACATCACCCTTTGATTGCTTGCTGGAAAATAAGACTGATAGGGCTATACTGCTGCAACAAAAGCGCTTCACAAAAGACAGCTCAATCTGGAGATTAATTACCAACAATGACGCAGCAGCCCACAAGCAATATCCCACACAAAAACCTAGCAAAACACCTGCGCAGAACAGAAGAATAATAATATCTCCAAAATATTCCACATCAGCCAAAGACAACCACTCTACCCCTTATTCACGCAATAGAGATATTACTTGGAATAATCCTTTTCAAATAAGGACAAAATCAGGAAGGCTATCAATACCGAAACTCCTTATTGGAATTATATTTCCAATTCAAATCCCAAGCATTATCTAATCTCAAAAGAATGCAATCTTCAATACCCAATCTCCAATTAAGGCACATCTTCAAGTATTATGGAAATTCTTATGTCCAATTAAAATGTCAAAAATAAAAATAGGATATATGTAAAATAAATCCTAACAATGTCCCTGAGTGAAACATCAAATATACCTTCAAGAGGAGTTTTATGCTTGTATTAATTACATAAAAACATTTCAAAAATAAAAATTACATATATTGTACTCTGTTTCGATTCAAATTACTCCTACAATATTAAAATATACATTTTTTATTCACTCCTCTACACTTTAAAGAAAAATGTCTACGAAATTACAATTGGTTCATCTTTTAAAAAAATATTAGCATATTATCTCAAATTAGTTGACTAAAAAATTAGTAGGATAGTAAAAATTAGTAGGATAGTCATGTTGGTTCCGACAAGCCTACTTTCTTGAGAAATCTATATTATGAGTGTACTGAGGGAAAATGCTTATGAGTTTTGATATCATACTCTAACTCAAAATTTTAAGGTATTAAGTTTATGAGTACTTTTCACTTATATGTCTCTTATCAATTTCATCTCTTTTTAACACGGGATTCTCACTCACATTTAGAAATCACAACAATTTCTCCCTCATGTGTGAATTTTCATATTAGGCTTGGGCTCTCCTTTAAGAGAGAGCCTTTTTCTGTTTTTTTCTTAGCATCTTGAGTATATGACATCACCAAGAGCCCTTCTATTCCACTCGCCTGGGACCACAAGAAGTTTCCTTGCTCTTCCACGTGGAGATGACAATTACGGGATCCGATTACCGTTTCTATACTGGTTCCTTGACGAACCATTAGCTCTGATACCATTTATTGATGCTGGCGTGCCCACTTTCTTGAGAGATTTGTATCATGAGCCTAATGAGAAAACATACTCGTAGGCTTTAACACTACACTTCAACCAAAAACCTTAAGGCATTAGGTTTATGGGTCATTTCCACTTATATGTCTCCCACTAATTTCATCTCTTTCCAATGTGGAATTCTCACTCACACTTGAAATCCTAACAAGTCATTATATAAAATTATTTTTATATTATTATAATTTCCAATATTTTTGTATTAAATTATATTAAAATTTTGAAATTTTATTTTAAGCATTTGTATCAAATATTTATTTTAAAATATATCATTTTGGCATTTACTTTAAAATATTTTTATTATCTCAATTCATTTTTTGACTAAATCAACTCTTTTAATTATTTATAATTTGTAATTAGAATTTTTTATTATTCGTACAATGTTACTTAAGATAATAATTTTAAATAATCTTAATGCATATATTATCAAATATCTTCATTTTATATACCTTTGACACTAATATTTCTTCCTTATTTCAGGATGCCATGTCAAAATAGTTGTATAGATTAAGAATTAAGTTATTTTAAAGTGTTAATTTCCACCTTGAAAAGTACAATCACATCTTTGATATATAAGAGGGTAACAGTAATTTATAGAGGATTATTGGATTAAAAAATAATGTGTATACAAAATTGTAAATTTTTTAAATTATGAGCAATTGTAATTTTTTAAAAAAGTAATTTTAAAAATAATAAACCATAAGTGTACCTTTTAAACTTGTTTCTTTTAACTTTGTTTTTAATTTACTTAAGAGGAGATATCCATGGTTGCTGATAAATCTTCAATCAACAAAGTGTAGATATAAAATTTTAAAACATAAAGAGCAAATTGAAGAAGAATTAAACAGCAACAGTCAGGCGTACTTGACTGAAAAAAATACATCCACATCAACCTGGCGACATAGGCTATTTGGACCGAGATATTCTTCTACAGCTCATGCAATTGGCGTGATCTCATTACAGGATAGCCCACAACTACATGATTGGCGAAGTCAGGATGACAATGGACCGGGAACTTTGGTTACATAGATAAACACCATTTATCCTCAAACTTTCCTTTAATCAATGGCGAAGAAAATTGTATGGTTGACAGATAATCTGCAGAATGTTCTTGACAACAGCTACAATGCTGATTATTTGGATACGTGCAGGTGCAGTGCAGACAACAGAAGGGTACGTAAATGATTTACTTAAAAAGATTACAATTTTTTGGTTTATAACGGTACCACAGTGTTAGGAAGCCATGAACTATTATTAAGACACTACTTTCAAAGGCCTGCATTTTCATTTTGCAACAACTTTAACAAGAACTGTTGTGAATGCCAGAGAAAACTTGTACGAGATTAATAGAAAACATTCCAGCTTATTCAGTCGTACAAGCCCTCCTGTTCCCAAACATCTACAAGAAAATCCACCATTTCCTGCCATTTGAAATCCCACAGGCAAACAGGAAGGTAAGAATATATGACAGCAATACTAGGATGGGAAAGACTAGACCTAACTTACCGCAAGAGGTATAGGTCGGGGGAAACGCTTGTTGCCTCCGAGCAAATTTTCGTAAGTGGCATTCCAGCTGCAAAACAAGCAGTAGTTGAAACGATTGACTCAACAAAAATATAACATGCAAACATAAATGCAGCCAACCAAAAATAAACGTCAAAACATGCAGACAGAACAAAAGCAACAACCACAACTATTACAAGAGTTTTCTCTCACAGTAAGGACTGTGTTCAGAGAAATGGACACAAGATGGTAAGAACACAAGTTTCCACACCAAAGTTTAATATAAAATGACAGATTGAAAGAACATCAAGAGTAGGGGCAGAGTAAAAGGAACACATTCTTTGTGTACCCATATTCTGGTCAAGCAGCCAATCGTTTTGATCCAGGCCAAATCAGAATTCTGCTATCCTTTGCCTCAGGATACCATACTATTGCAACTTGAAACATAAGTCAATAGAACTAAAGAAAAATTCATGGAAAACAATTGCCCAAACATGTTTCTGCTTCATTTTTATACAAGAGAGATATTCCACCTTATTGTGGGTTCTCGAACTTCTTTCTTGTTCTCAGAACTTCTACTCCCAAGCCATTCCTGCCTTGTTTGGTTCCAGAAAAGAAAGCCTACATTCAACAAAGCTTCCATTATCAATCAAGTGGATCAGACAAAAAAGCACAAGTTAGAAATGAGATTCTAAAAGAACAAAAACTATCACAACTTTAAACCACCACTAAATAGACGATGATTAAACATTGAGATAGATAGACAATACCTTAAAGGAATCATAAAATGGCAGTGTGATTGCTTTAAAGATGTTAAACATACAGGATCTATTTTCTGAAGAGTTTAATGAAAATGTGCTTACCATAATTAACAAATTCTGAAGGGTTGCTTGAGTTGCCAGGATTAGAGAGAGGTTTGTGTGACTGGTTCAACGTGCCGATTGAAGAAATGCTTCTCTGGGATTGCACTGCACTATTGTCCATTTCTGTAGTACTGGAACTCCAGAAATTATCCGCTTTGCTAGATTTCCTTACTGGACAGCGTTGAATTCTAGTCCCCTTAGATGACTCATCAACGGAAATAATAGTAGAGGGTTTAGCAAAGCATCCAAAGCAACCTCTGCTCTGTTACAAAAGAGGTTTAACCATGGTACCATTAGCACCTGTTAAAAATTAAGTCAATCCTCACTTTCATAACCAGAAGAAAGGTGGGGAAAGGCGAAAAGGGACCAAAGAGATGAATCCATTATGTAAAAAGAAATTAGAAGATCAAAGCAATATAATTGTTCCAAAGAAGCCTTCCCACATATCATCCTTCCAATATTTTCTAAAGAGTGCGAATTATATTGGTTAACACACGAATATATAATTCAAGTTCCTCATAATATTTGAACACCAAATAATTGGAAGGAGAGGAAGCAAGAAAAGCTATTTACTTTGAATATTTTAGCTACCGGTGAAAGTTTTCCAGTGGCCAAAAATAATAACTCCATTAGTCTCACATCAAAATACAAACCTATTAGTGGGCCAAATGCATGGCCCTGGATCCAACAAATTTTACAACTTTAATACTGCAATCCACCAAATTGTCTTATGAAAATCCAAATTACAACCCTGTATGAAGTATGAATCATCCATCAAATTTTAGGACACCATCTCACGATAATTTCAATATGCATTAGGAATGCACTGTTCGAAGGAAATGATAGAGCAAGAACATTTTTGAAGCAGTATAACAGAAGTATCGTCCTAAATAGCTTCAAATCTTTACCCATTGCAACAAATAGTTACTCGATCAGATTTTCAAAATCATCAGAAAGAAGTGAGCCCAGATAGATGCTTCATAAAGGTGATCAATTACTATTTTCTTTCTAACCAGATATTCAATCATACAATTAAAAGAAACAGAAAATTCTCACACCGAAAGAGCCTTGAATTTCTTCTTAAAAGACTCCATCGTCATAAGCAAAAGTGCACGCAGATAAGCTTCAGTAAATAGCACAAATGAGCAACAGGGATTCCGGCCAAAGCATCTCTGGGTTTGTATCAGCAGACAACACCTAGAATCCATGCTTGTATAGAATATCTATACAAAAGAACAACCCCACGTATAATCCGTCCAATTGGCAATTACTTCAAGGAAAGAATGCAAATATGGGAAGCCCCTACACGTTTCTCTCTTCATCCAACTCAACCTCGCTTACACAACAAGCAAGCACAAAAAGACAAGATTCCTCCAAGTAAAAGTATAAAACTACCCAAAGAAGCCTTACTTTCCTGTTCATCTACCCAGAAAGCCGTTGAGAGCAAAGAAGATATCCTTTAATCTCATACGTCTGATAAAATGGGAAATGGACATAAAAAACCGAGAGAGTGAAAGAGCTCACCCCATGCATGCGATTAGTTGAAGCATCCAAGGAGGAAGGGATCTACACAAGTGCATTGACAAGAGTCAGGCCAGCGATCTTTGGTTCAAAGCCCTAAATTAGGCTCAAGTATCCTGCGACATAGTGAAGAGAAATAAGTGACATAATATAACGAGAAAAGAATCAAAAAATTTTGAGCAATAAAAAAACACGTGGATCCAGATATTACATCAGGAAAACAACATCTCCACGACATCTTTCATTGGAAATCAGGTAAAACAAAACAAAAGAGAAACCTTGTAGAAACAATGAAGGAACTTGCTACTAAAATAACCCAAGATATAAGAAATAAACCAAGTAAGGGTGAAACAGACCATATAAATGGCATGATGGGTCGAATAGAAAAGGTTGGAAATTGATGGTTTTCTTCTTTTGATTCACTTCTTCAAGAAACAGTTGGCCATCAAAACCCAGACCCAAAACCATTCACTAAGACCCTGGTTGTTTCCGTCTGTGTTTGTCTTGTCTTCGCTAATTCTTTTACCCTCTCCGGGTAAGTTGGCGATGGCGGCCTTCTGTATTGCAGAGATAAAACAGAGTTAGTTACTGTACACACGTGTTTTTCGGGTAAACTGCCGTAGTAAGTATGGTAGTGGTGGGGTCTAGCAATTAAATGCGTTTTCATAGTTGGCTCCAACTTTTGATGTCGTTTTATCCACCGAGTGAAAGCAATTATTATTATTTTTAATTACAAAAGGAAAACTACAACACTAAATTAACGCTCCGGGGTACATAGCGCCTTGTGCAACGCGACGGAGGATCTCCTAAACTTCAAAGGGGGGCTCGTGTAGGATATAAAGGCCGGGGTTGCCCATCCCAGCGAGTCGAGGGAGGCTGTCCGCGCACTGGTTTCCTTCCCTGAACATGTGCTGCATCTGAACCGTCCACTCTTGGTGCAACAGTTGTTGGATACCTGTCACCAAAACAAAGCAATTATATTTGTTTCTTCTTTCTGGATTTCCACAGAATTAGAATTTATTCAATACCTCTATTTTGGTATAAATAGCTCGGCAGAAATCCTGCTCACTGGCAACTGTGATTCTAAACGCTAAAATCATAGTCCAAAAGGGAGAGCTATTTCAACTAAATCAATTCTATAGTTAATATTTACTTTTTAGCAACCAAAATAATTGAAGGCAATGCTTTGTTGTCATAATTAGTGTATTAAAATCTTTTTCGTATTGGTTGGTACCAGTGACGGAGTCAGGAATTTAAAATTGGGGGGTTCAAATATTTAATTTTTTAAATTTTGGGGAGCCCAGTGCATCACTAACCTCTAAATAACTCCGTCCTAATATATATATATATATATATACATATATATATGTATATATATACATGTATTATATATATATATACATATATATATATGTATATATATATGTATATATATGTGTATATATACATATATATATAATTATTTAATAATCTTGGGGGGTGGGGGGCCCAGTGCACCACTGGCCCCCACCTACCTCCGTCACTGATTGGTACCAACTGGTGATTTAGTTAATATTTACTTTTTAGCAACCAATATAATATAAGGCAGGGCTTTGCTGTCATAATCAGTGTATTGAAATTTGTTTTGTATAAATCGGTATCAGCTGGTATGTACTGTACCAGACAGAAACTAATACAGTAAAAGGATGTCTATATCGAGAGTAAATACCAGTCGATATCGGCGTTTTTCACTTGGAACCGACTAGTGTCGTCAATATTTAAAATACTGGCTATACTGGCCGATAATATAAGTTTTACAAAATTGGAGGGCTAAGTTGCAAAACAAAATTTTTAAACACCCCTTCTTCCCACTCCCACACCCGACGATTCGCTTCTTTCTTTCACTCCCACAATTATTTTCTCTCACCTCACTCGCTCTCTGTCATTCAAACTCTAGTGACCCTCTCTTCTTCAGCGAAATAGTAGCCCCACCACCGACACCCAGTACTGGCGGCCCTCCCTAGTCCCTCCCTCTGCTCTCTCCTTCTCCCACTTTTTTATTTCCCTCTAACAGACTCACACATCTCACTCTCTCTCTCGACCACCCCACCTGCCCCTTGCCACCACCACCGACACCCCACCAACCCACCCACCACTCTTGGAGTCTCAGGTCTCCTCTTCCATGCCAGATTTGAAATAGATTCAGATCTATTTTCGACCCGTTAAAATTGATGTTGAATTCTGAAATAATTAGGTGTGTGTTTATGACTTTATGTATTTTTTGTAAATTGTGAATGGAATTGTTGGTGTATTTTGTGAATTGGGAAAGAAATTTGTTAGTTTGTTGCGTATTTACGTTACTTCTTATTTAGAGTGGAACTGAAAAATGGAAATTTATTCATTAAAGTTGTTTGCTTTCATCCATGGAAATTGGAAAGAGCACTGGTTATTTAATTCAGTCGACAGTGCACTAAGTTTTTTCTGACAATTTTTTGTCGTACAATATGCTACTGTGGGACAGACATAAGGTTACTATTTAGACTTTAGAGTTGACACAATTTTTTTTAAATTGTCATGCTAAATAATGTGACATATTTAAATTTATATCTTATCTTATGTTTATAAGACAATTACATCTTTATTTATAATAAAAATTAAAACATTTAATATAATTACTTTTACAATTAAGTTATGAAGTTTAAGCCATTTAAAATATTAGACTTAAACTTAATAAAAAAAGTCAGAATCTAAACAAATTTTAGTAAAACATGATTAGCATCGACTTTGTTTGTTGCCTAATAAAATTATAATTTTACAAAAAAGTAAACGTTATATGCATTGAGTAACACATTTTAATTATGATTAAACAATTTTTTAATAACTCTTTCTTATACTTTAGAGTTATTGGTAGGAAGGTGATGATGTGTGAGTTTACCAAGATTAGATAGATTGAATCTATGGTTTGACTTTCAATTCTTAGCTTGTTAAACATTTTAAATTACATAATTAATGTATTAACTATATAATTGCTACAAGTTTATTAAAAGGACTGACCATTGATTGCAAATTTTGAAATTGTTGGAAATAAAAATTGTTTATGTATGTTTTGTAATGGTTGAATTGAAATTGATGAAAATAGAAATTGTTTATGTATGTTTTGTGATTATTGGAAATGGAAATTGTTGGAAATGAAATTTTTTTATCTATTTTTTGTGATTATTAGAAATGGAAATTGTTTGATGTATGTTTTGTGATTATTGGAAATGAAATTTGTTTATCTACGGTTTGTGATTGTTAGAAATGAAAATTGTTT
Organism: Erythroxylum subrotundum; assembly: GCA_027563845.1. Taxonomy (NCBI): domain Eukaryota; kingdom Viridiplantae; phylum Streptophyta; class Magnoliopsida; order Malpighiales; family Erythroxylaceae; genus Erythroxylum; species Erythroxylum subrotundum. The sequence continues at coordinate 15,667,834 of JAOQMQ010000008.1, forward strand.
TATGTATGTTTTGTGATTATTGGAAATGAAAATTGTTGAAAATGGAATTTGTTTATTTATGTTTTGTGATTGTTGGAAATAGAAATTGTTTTATTTATGTTTTGTAATTATTGGAAATGAAAATTGTTTATCTATGTTTTGTGATTATTGAAATGAAAATTGTTAGAAATGAAATTTGTTTATTTATGTTTTGTGATTGTTGGAAATAGAAATTGTTTTATTTATGTTTTGTGATGATTGGAAATGAAAATTGTTTATCTATGTTTTGTGATTAATGAAATGAAAATTGTTAGAAATGAAATTTGTTTATTTATGTTTTGTGATCGATGGAAATGAAAATTATTTTACGTATGTTTTGTGAAGTTTGAATTCAAATTGTTCAAAATTATTGGGAATGAAAATTGTTTATATATGTGCTGTGATGTTTGAATCCTTGAATTGAAGCTGTTCAAAATTGTTAGAAATGAAGTTGCTAGAAATTGTTGGAAATAGAAATTGTTTATGTATGTTTTATATAATTATGTGTGTTGAATAATTGAATTGTTAGTTTTTGACTTATGGTAAATTGTGTTTGATGAAATTGAATTGTGTATGATGTAATCACACAAAATGAGTTATATTATATAATATGGACATGCGTATTGTGTAATGAAATTATGTGTTTTTGTGATGTTCGATATATGTATTCATTTATTTTTACAAATAAATGGAAAGAAGTTCAAGTACTCTTGATCAAACCACTTCATGAAGATACAATGACCTAGCTTGGGCTCATACTACATTGGTTTCTAATATGAGGAACCATACTATTTGCTTGTTTTGTAACAAGCATTTGGAAGGTGGAGGAATCACTCGATTAAAGTAGCATTTAGTTGTAGTTAAAGGAGATGTGGAACCTTGTAAAAAAGTAAGCTATAATGTGAAGTGACAAATGCAAACATTGCTTGAGAATACCAACATGAGAAAGATAGAAGGGAAAGTTTGAATTTTGAAATTGATAGTGGAAGTTTGTTTGTTGGTTTTCGTGGTGATTGTGAAAATGTTGAAGATGATAGTAGTAGTGTTCCATCCCAAGCCCAGAAAGAAGTGAATGTTACACGTGGACCTGATGTGAGGAAAAGAAGAAGGCAGGTGACTAAATTTTGTCCACCACGGACAACTACCGTAGCCCAACCTTCAATTTGTAGTGCAATGCAATCAAGGGGTGCGACTGACAATGTCGATATGACAGTAGCTAGATGGTGGTATGATATAAGTTCATCATTCAATGCTTTTTAATCTTATTATTATTAACCTATGGTGGATGCAATAGTCTCTTACGGTCTGAGATACCAAGCTCCTTCGATTGATGACTTAAGAGGTAAACTTTTGAGTTGCTCAATTCCTAAAATTAAAAGTTATTTGACAGAAAGAAGAGTGAATTGGGCTACTTTTGAGTGTTTAATCATGTGTGATGATCGGACAAATAGGAGACAAGAGCTTATTATTAATTTTTTGGTTTATTCTAAAATAGCTCAATGTTTTTGAAGTTTGTTGATGCATCTGACATTATTAGAAATACTAATACTTTATTTAAGATATTTGATGAAGATGTGAATGAAGTTGGATATAAAACATTATTTAGTTCAGTACTAACAATGATTCCGCTTATAAAGCGGTAGGAAGAAGGTTATAGAATAGGTATAATTCCTTTTTTTTTTGACTCCTTGTGTTGCACATGCATTGACCTAATGTTGGAGAATATAGCGAATCCTAGGTATTTTCTTATTATTAATGAGACTATGCAGAAAGTTAAAAAGGTGACCAAGTTCATCTATATTCGTGCATTGGTGTTGAATTTAATAAGAAAGGATTACCAATGGAAGGAATTTGTGGCATTATGGTGTGACAAGATTTGTAATAAATTTCTTATCACTTCAGTCTTTTGTTTCAATGAAGAAAGAGTTAAGACATTTTTTTACTAGTGATAAGTGGATTGCATCTCAGCATGCTAGGTCTAATGCCGGATTGGAGGTTTCCAGCATTATATTAGAAGATAGAGAATTTTGGTATCAATGTCAATTTGTTATCCGAGCTTGTGAGCCTTTAGTGAAGGTGTTTCCCTTGGCTGATAGTGAAGAAAAGCTAACAATGATTTATTTTTTTGATGTCATGAAAAGGGCGAACGAAGCAATCAAGACCAATATGAAACATAGGCCTTCTTTGTACGTATTGTATCTTGCGATCATCAATAAGAGATGTGAAAGACAACTTTCTTCTCCGTTGTTTACAGCTGAGGTCTTTTTGAATCCTAG
>JAOQMQ010000008.1:15672672-15684671 GCA_027563845.1 Erythroxylum subrotundum
TAACTTGGTATTTGTTTGTTACAATTTAAAACTTCGAGAAATGTATGTTATTATCTTTATTAATTTCGATATAATTTTTTAGAAATTTCTAATAATTAATTTTTATTATTTACGAGGACTCTTAATAGCACAAGTAGTTCAACATATCTAATTTTTATTGACAATATCGAGCTTTTGGCAGAATGGGTTTGTGAGGGACCGGGTTTGGTAGATGTGGATGACATGGAAGATAATCTTGGATGGGAAAGCATTGATATGTCATTTGGTGAATTGAATTTAAATGATGATAATAATGAGGCTCCTCTCAAGGATGATGATTTTGTTCCAAATGATAAATGAAATCAGTGCAGTTATAGCGGGTATCCTCCCGTAGACGATTGAATGAAGTTTCAGGTTTTTGTTTTTCCTCTTCTTTTAATTTTACTTATATTTGATGTATATGTTAAATTCTATATATGTAATTGTAATTGTAAATGCTTTTGTTTCAGGTTTTATATTTACTTGGTTGTTTTCTCATCACAAATTCTTGTCATAAATTGCAATAGTTTAAGAGTCAAGGATATTATTTGTTTCTTTTATTGGATGTTTTGATGTATTTATTATTTATTACATGATGACATTGTAATCTTTTTAATCCTTTGTATTGTTCTTAATTTTATATTCGTATGATAATAATTTTCTTTTTTCATATTAATTAAGATTATTATTTATATGTGAAATATTTAAAAATTATTGTTATTTCATATTAATTGTGATTATTATTTATTATTAATATTTTTGAAGACAGGCTTGATGTAAACTTATAAAGTATACTGTATAATTGTACAATATGAAAAAGAACTATTTTGTAATTTTTTAAAAAAATCAAGGACTATTTTAAAAATTTAAAAAATTACTCGAAGCTGTATCCAGTATTGACCAGTTCTGATATAGTACTGTACTAGAATCCACTTTGGTACTAGGGTCGGTACGATATTCGCAACATTGATCATAATAGGTGCATATACATAGATTAAAAGTCAACCCTATAACATATGTAACATTTCCTTTGTATTTGACAAAGAAGTTATTTCCGTGACTTGAACCTATGATCTTATGATCACAAACGAGCAACTTTATCTTAAGTTTGTTTTATCAAATCTCATGATTGTCAAATGACATAGGTTCATATTGAAAGATATGCATATACAAACAAACTCAATATGTTATCTAAATGGACTCACGATTGTGTTTTAGATATTCGAGGTGTGTTCTAGAATGAAACTGAGATTTTAAAATTTATGCAAATATATTGGAACTTTAACTAAAATTTACCTTCTTTTGAACAATTTAAACTTAATATTTAGGGTTCAAGATCAATCTTTCCAACTTTTTTCAAGTCAGACTAATCTAAGTTAGTGAACAGGAGCAAAAGTGCAAACATAAAAATACCAACTAACATTTTCTGTGGAAATCGACTATAATTTTAGACATATCCCATGGAGAGTTTGCAAAAGTGACCATAATAGATTTCAATGAAGATTGCTCTCGATAACTAAAAAAAAATTTTAACATTAGATATGTCACTAAACACTGAACCAAATAACTGACCTACTGTTCTTAATATTTTGAGATCTACAATTTATTTGAAACAATATCCAACCCTATAATCAATTTGAGTAGACTAATTTCAGCATGCCACAACAAAGAGAAATGGTTGGATAGCTAATTCATCCCGAAGATACTTGATCAATTACATTTACTAAAATTTACCTTTATTAGAAACATATAATGGCACTACAGACTTGACAAACCATGCAATGAGATTGAGAAATTATAGAACTCTTTAGTGCTTTCTATGTAATTAAATACAGACAAGGGATTGGTACTATACTTTATTAGAAGTATCCGTAATTAACTTCTTATAACTAAAAGCTCACATTGAGGCATACTTTGTTATAAATGGAGGCTATAAGATTTTGTTTCTATTTGAGGTGGGTGATATAATAGCCTACAAAAATACTCATACAGTTCATAAAGTCACTCAAATTTCGAATTTCAACTCATCCGTAACAATTGTACTCTTCTAGAAGGAAAAGCATCAGCAACTTTGAAAATATCTTTAGAAAGATAAGGTTAATTCATTCGAAGATATCAATAGGACATACAATTACAACAATTATGGTTTAGTAGGATATGCCATTTTAATAAAGAAAAGGACTATTGGGTAAGAAAAGAGATAATATATTGCTTTAAAGTCCAATAAGACGTAATTTATATTTTGTGCATTTTCTAATAGAAGGGCTTCTGTTGATTTAAACATTATTAAACTAGTAGTACATCATGAAAAGATAAAACTTACACACTTTGAGGAGTTCATCTTCTTGCATGTCCTTATTTAAAAGCTTCATACTCAAATTAACTAGTAGTAAGTGTTGTCCTATTTCCTTATCATCGAATATGATTCAAATTGAAAGAAGAAAAAAAACTATAATGATAACATTAATGTCTCCACTTATTAATTTCTTTCATTTTCCCCTCACAAGTAAATTCATCTATATAAGATTAGCTCTCTTTCAACCCATTTATGAATCTCTATTCATTGGACTTTACCAATCTGAATTTGATACCAATGTTGGGTTGATATCATTTCTCAACACAAAACTTTAAGACAATGAGTTATGAGTACTACCTCTATATAAAACTCACTTTATCTTTATGTATCTTTTCGATGTGAGATTACTCTATCTGTAAATTTTCAATGAAATGGTAGGATAGGGAGCTAAGGGCTTATTACAAAAATGGTCCAAGAAAGACTCCATAAAATGCTATATATTAACTAGTGTTTGTGTTAATCACATTGACTGTAATAACTTCTCTAATCTAGCTAAAGATGCTTTGACACAATTTTTTTGAAAAGTGAATAAAAAATTCACTAACACTAGCAAAAGCTATTATATCATTACAATGAGTTCCTAGTTACATCATACTAATTTGAACAAAAGACAAACAAGATAAAAGTTACAAGCAACTCAAACTTAATGATTCCATTTACATTTCATGTCGAGAGAGAGATATTTTTGTACATTTTTTGTGATCATGATCTCTCTAATTCCAAGTTGATGTTTTCCAATGTCAGTGCCTTTGTACAATCCATTGTTCCTTTCTTCCAAATTGAATAAATAGTTGTAGTGAAAGCATTCTTAAAGAGCTCTGCATTCTACTTGAGTTGGTTAACTTTCTTGATGATCTAGGGCAAGAGTCCATTCCATTCGTAAGTCTGGCAATACTCCATTAACATGTGCATCACTTTACTCCAAATAACTTTGGAATACCTGCAAAGGAAAAAAGATTTTCCTGACTTCCTTAACTTCTTTGCACAAAACATAGCTGGGATAATAAGTACCAAACCATATGTCTTTTATTTTGATTATGATCTTTATCACAAACCAAGTGATTAAAGAGACTTTGGGGTTTAGAGAGTGTTTTCAAAGTAAATCATACCATGGCACATCTTATAGGTTTGTTATATAGATTTTATAGTAGGATTCATTTGTAAAGATCCCCTTGAAATTTAGAGTCCAAGCAATGCTATCTTTCCTTTGCAGATGTTGGACTTGAGGTTAATAAGTTGCCAGAGAGGAGAAACCTCTGAAATTTCCAGACCATTCTTCATGTTGAATGAGTGAAGAGACTTTAGCATTAGTGGGGATTCTGTTTTTCAAATGAAGGATTTCATTTCTCAATATGAGAGGACTTAGATCTGACCAGTTGTCATACTAAAACCCTATGTTTTCCCCATTTCTTAGTTTATGTTAATCCGAGGATATAACAAATTCCCTAAGCTCAACATATGGATGAAGTTATAAGAATGTTGCTTGTTATTTGCCAAAATTTTTGGTTATTAAGGTAGAATTTATCATTTCATTTGATCCAGAGAGCTTCCTTATCAATATGTAGCCTCTAAATCCTTTTACTCAATAGGAATTTTTTCATATGAGATATAGAATAATCCCTAAAACCCCTTTCTTCTTAGGAGTAATTATTTCCTCCCATTTGACTTTTGCACCCTTGAATTTTCTACTTTCCCAGACCAGGGAAGGCTTTGATGATTCTATCAATATCCTTGATGACCCACTTTGGCAATAAAAAGTGTGTGGTCTAATGCACATGCAAGCTCTTAAGGACTAAATTGATTAGAGTAAACCTAGCTGCAAAGGATAAAAACATGTTTATCCATGCATTAATTATGGATTTGTATGCTTCAATGAGAAGAATACAATCATAAAATTTTGGTTTAGTAGAAGTAATAGGGATGCCAAAGTATTTAAAAGGGGCCAAGGTATTTAAAAGGAGGAGTATGAATTCCAAATCCTGAGGTTATACTTAAAACAACTTTGTTGTTCACATCAAAAGAGATAAACATTTTACTCTTATTAGCATTAACTTTCAAACCTGACCAATATGCAAATAAATTCAAAATGTTCAGCAAGATTTTATTGAATTGAATGTTAACCCTACTTAATAGTTTAAGGTCATTGACAAATGTCAAGTGAGTTATCTTGACCTCCTTGCATTTACAGTGAAATTAGAATCTACCATTGCATGCAATAAGCTTGCCAAGCATTTTGAAAAGCTCTTCTATCACTAGGGTGAATAGGTAAAGGGATATGGGATCCCCTTTCCTAATTTCCATAGTATTTCTGAAGGATTAAGTAGGAGCTCCATTAACAAGGATGCTGAAGGAAGCAGTTGTGATGCATATCATAATTACCAAGAGCAACAAGCTCTATCTAATGGTGTCAAAATCTTTGTAGAAATCAATTTTGATCTGGAGCATCTTATTCATTATTTAGATAGAATGAGATCCTGACCTCCATTCATTTTTGACATGCACAAGTTTTTCTAGTTAATCTTGGTTTTAGTGGAGTCCATTCAGTAACCTATCCATAAGAAGTTTTCAAGAGCTCTTTCAATTTCCTTGACTATTTTTATTGGAAAAAAGATTTCTATTATTCCAGTTATCTTTATCTGCTTAAGATTGAAAACTGATAGTTAGTCATCATAGTAAGTCTAGTTGTTGTAATACTGAACCTAAAATATTAAAGAGACAATAAATCTAATTTGAATCCAACATAACGAGGGTGTTAATTGTTTCAATGTTACCTGCAAAAACAAACACTCAACTCTTATTAGGATTAATCTAGAGTGGTGATAATTTTTTGAATTGTTGTGAAGAATATAAAAGCTTTTAATTGAAAAGATGTTTGTTTTGCAGAATAGAAGAAAATTATTTACAAAGAAAAGGTTAAACAGTTTCAAGTTATGAATGAAAACATCTTAAAAAATGGTTGAGAGAGAGAGAGCGAGATGGATAAGTTTTTCATTAATGAAAATGTTGAAGAAAGTGGTGGTGATACATTAAGCCTACCAATTAAGAAAGAGAAGAGGAAGCCTGAAGGATATCAAGGTATTAATTATAAAATTCTGATTCACTGAGTCAAATGTTTTTTTGGAGAAAACTATAGATGTTGGGCAACCTTAAGGTAGTTTTTAAAAAGTTTGCTGCGTCTATGGATGAAGGTTCCTTGAGAAGAACATCTTCAGCACCTCTTTTAAGTCTGTCTCCATACAACTTAAAAATTATTTTATTGCAACAAGAGATTAGTCTTAACATTAAAGAAGTTAATCAGATTAGGCACTTTTAAGAGACCAAGGCAACGAACATCTTATTAAATTTCTTGAGAAGTTTGCCTTCCTACCAGGTTGAAACTAACTTTTAAGAAATTCATGAAATTATAATAGGTGTTTGATCAAAGTAGAGAAATGTTAATTACAAGCTCAAAACAGTATTTTAAACCAAAGAAGCATCTTGTTATCAAACATGGCAGAGTGGCCTTGTGGCAAAAATTGGCTTCATAGCTTCAATGCGTCACATTCGATCAGCAACGTACTTGGCCAGCAAGTTAGCTGGTTTAACAGGGTCAAAATTTTCCATTCCCCTGCACTTAATCTTGATTCGAGCAAGGTAATCAGCAGCTATCCAGGCAAAACTTAACATCGCAGCACCATCTGAATCTTGTAGCTCGATTGACTTCCTCACCCACTGGGGATGGTAGGTTACCTGGTACCATGCTGATGCTTTCTGCTCATAAAGCAAGTTCTTCTCATCATCACTTATGTTCTCTAAATCAATGTCCAATTTCTCAAATACTTGCCTAAATTCTTTCTTCAGTTCAGTATATGAATGTTTGATCTTCTCCTTAAGTTCCCCTTGCTTCCTGCTGTTATATTTTGGCATAGACCAAATGTGTCCTGTTACAATCTCTTCTTCCCTCTTTACTTTATACTGTCCTAGAAGACCATTCAACTGTCCATCATAAGAGCACTTCTTATCCCACGCATCAATAATAAAATCAGCAGATCCCGGAAGTTCAAGATTTTTGTCATAAGGAATATCACCAGGAACAAAATTAAGCTCCGAACTAGTAGCCACATCTTCATCATAAGCATCTTTAATCTGGCGATATAGTCTTCCCAGAATTTTAGTTGACTTGTAGGACTGATTTTCATCTTTCCCCATGAAATCTGGATATAATTTTGGCTTCAAGTCTGAAGGCATTTTAACTAGCTTCCCAGTCTTGGGAAAATCAACAGCTGTGGCTGCTAACTCTGCTAGAGTCAGACATTTCTCGTCCAGAGCCCCATAATCACTAGAGTCAGCATGAACCACATGTGCATTGCATATTGCTCCCAAGTGCTCATTCGTCATGTTTTTGGCAAAGAAATCTATGATGTCCTGCGCATGAAACAAATGCAAAAGTGAGAAAGTTGAAACTTGCAATTCTGAAGGCTGTCACCAGTTAGATAAATCATCACTGAACTAGGACGTGAATCCTCAGCAGAACATTTCAAACCAAAGTCGCTACTGATATGCTATTCCACGCTCCAAATCATAAGACACGACTAATAATCTTAATCCTTTTTGACGCCACATCACATTAGCTCTACTCTTAAGACTTCTGCTCATCTCAGTTTATCCAATACTTTGAAGGAAATATAATAAACGAAAATGGGAAAAATAAATCCTTAATGTATATACCTATGAACAATTAACATTTTCAAAAGTTCAACCCATCCCTAAGCAATAATCAATTAAACAATTTAACTCTTATTTGAGTAGACTGTGAGCTTCTATGCACCCAAAAAGAAAAAAGTACGTAAAAACACTAACACTGAGCATTGACTTCAAGCAACTTAAAGATCTGCTCAAAAGTTCACTCCAATATATTGATCAAGATAACTTCTAGGACTAATTAAACCATGGAATTAATCCAATTGCAAACCTAAAGAAATTAAATTGTTCATAGTTAACTTTCAGATAAAATATAAGGAAATCAGATAACTACCTTTTGATTAACCGGGCGGAATTGCTTCCTAGCTTCTGCAGCATCATATTGCATGGGAATCCAGCTCCTTTTACTTGGAGGAATAAGGTTTCCATCCCAGGTAACGAAGTATAAATCCCCATCAAGGTCACTTCCTGAAGCTTCATTGGTATGTGGCCTGTCACCCTTTTGAGGGAAAACAAGACAATCATACAAATGGTGTAGTTCAGGAAAATCAACTGCTTCCAGAATCCTTATGTCCCCTGGGTGAAGGCAAGGATTCTTGGCAATCACCACAGTGCCCTTAATTACTTCCATATTTTTCTTTATCTCACTGAACCTAGATCCATGCTTGTAGAAACAGTTCTCTAAAGATGGGTTGGTTACTTGGATAAAGCATTGCCCATGTTCAAGCACCCCCAACTCATCCAAGCAGCCCATCAACCATCTCCCTGATGAAACAAAGATCCTAGCTTTTTCTCTCAGGCCCCAAAGCTGAGCAGCTCTAATGCAAGTAAGCATGCCTCGTAAATGAGGCTCCGTTTGAGGCTTGAAACCTGCACTCAACATGATTGCAGCAGTATTGCCTTGATCAGCGCAAGATGCAGTCAGGACATCAAAGGCCATGTCTGTATCAAGCAGCATTCGATTTAGTTTGGAAACCATTGAATCCTGCATCTTCCAGAATATTTCGTCGGGAACTTTCAAGGTTGAAAGCAATGTTATGATCTGCCTATTTAAGAAACCAGGCTGAAATCTAGTCCACGAGCAGATTTCTAAGGTGGTATGCTTGGACTGGAACTTATCCATGCTATGCCTTAGAGATAAGCGGATCCCGTCACCTTTGGAAGGCCAACATGCAACAACCCCTTTGTAACCAGCATATCTGATCTGGTAAGCACTAGGTAGATTTATCTCTAATTTCAGTTTCTCAGCAACTTCCCTGCAAAGATCTGGGGTAATCATACCAATACCATCAGAGAAAACATACGTATTTCTCTCAATATCAGGCAGATCAGGATTCACCTCATCTATGGGAACCTCTACAGTTGCATAAGTAGAGGAGAAGCATTGGCCCATCCTGGCAGCACATTTGGCAACATTCCTGTTGTCAAATTTCCCCATCCAATTTTTTATATCGAGGACACTAATCTTCCCATCTTCAGCAAAAAACCATGCAGAACGATCCCTTAATTGATTGGACGAGAAGGCCAGAAACGAGTACCTCCGACCACATAAATAAAATCCTTCATTTAAAATACTTGTCACTCTTTTGAAGATTCTCGTTTTTTGAGGGAAGGAGTTAGAGGTTATATCTTGCACAATTTGCGCTACATAATAAGTAAGAGCATTTGAATTGATAGTCTGCAAGCCCTCATCCATGAATGTAACTCTTAAAAAACGGTCAGAAACATCTCTATATTTCCTCAGCACTCTATTGGACAGTTCAACTTCAGGTGGGAGGCAATAGGCTTTAGTTGGAGTAATGACCAACCTTCTGATCTCTACAATATCATCCAACTTTTTGCATCTCTTTACAAGCCCAGGGTTCTTAAGTATCCATTCCTGAACAAGTTTCAATCTCTTGCAAGCATCAAAAACTGGGTGCCTATAAGAACAGATGTGCTTGAGTGCAGTCACATTGACTTCGGTAGACTGTTCCCTCAATAAATCAAAGAAATTACCTGAGAGTTGATATTGATTGAATATTCCCTTATGCATGACAGCATTCACCAGGAAAATTACCTCAAAAGCTATCCTTTCTTTGTAATGAATACAAAAGAATGGATCTGTCATGAGCATCCCAAAGTCAGGTTCATCCTTGACCCTTAGTGGTTGTTTTAGAATCTCCTCCTGCACCCTTCGCTGTCTAAGATAATCCAAAGCTTTTTTTAACTTTGCACCATGGCGAGGTGGGATTGAAACTCTATAAGAATTACACCGACCAATGGCCCCACTAGGGGTGAAATCTGTTGTTCGGATCCAAGGATCATCATCATCCAACAAGTCAAATGGAACTGATATTTCTATATCATCATCAGCGGTCCTATAGGACACCCAGGGGGCTGATGCAAGCTGTAAAAGAAAAACTAGACAAGACAATTCTCTATACTGCTTGATCTCTATGATCTCTCTCACCAAGAACTCTACTTTGAAATCGCATTTTACCACTGCATTTGCCTTCTGGTTTTTCAAGGAAAAGGCTGTATCCCTCGTGAAACAAAACTTGCATGTCCCATCAAAAGGATCTATGAGAAAATCAACCCCAGAAGGAGGTCCTCTCCAACCAACCAAAAACTCATCACGACTGATCAATGTTCCAATTTCCAGACATACATCAGACAGCTTGAAGGGAGTAGTTTTCCTCCTCCTCTGATTCAACGTAAATGGATTTTCAGGCCCAAGACTAACCTTTAATGGCTTGCCATCAAAGAAAAGCTTACAGCGGTCTGCAGCATCCTTAGCCCAAGCTGCTGTTTGAGGCGAGGCAAAATGAACAAATGCATGAGGCTCAACCCTCTTGTAGTCATCAGTCCTTATAATATCTGTCATGCTAATGATCTCAAAATTTGGGTAGGACTCAGGAGGGGTCCAGGAAGTCTTGAATCTACACCGCCACACAAGTCCAACCTCCTTCTCTAAGTATTCCATTAGTTCTTTTGCACTAACTTGAGAATCAAATCCACCAAAACTAACTTGAGTCACAACAATGTCCTTGGCATTACCCTCTGCCTCCATTCTCTTCACGTGAATCTGAATGCCAGTAGCAAAAGGTTATAGATAAGCAAATGCATCAAAACAAAACTTTTGTAACAACAATTGAGCATAGAACCTAAATAATGGTTGACATACATTATGTGAAGTCTAGTAACCCCTTACTTGGACTCCAACTTGTTTCTTGTAAAAAGGATGAACAAAAGAAAACACAGAGCAAGCAAGATTGAAAAGAAAAGAAAACAGAATGGTATTGTTGATGGTTCTATTATCATTCAAAAACTGGAAGAATATCATAAAACATCAAATTTTTTTGACATCATAAAATATATTTGTCGTTTCCTTAATTTTCATAAAGCATTTAGCACTGCTTTAAACTGCAGTACTAATTACAAGAAAAATTAGTTTGTTTTCAAAAAAAGAGAATATCAAAACAGACAAAAACGTGATTACACTAAGACTGACCACAAAATGTAGAAATCAACTTCACTTGTTTCATCCTATACTTAGATGTTGATTATAACCAAAAAAGGAACAGCAAAACTACAATAATTACATAACATCCTATTATCTTTACTTGTCAAACTTTGTCACCAAAGGGTTGACGTAACAGCAAGAAATCAGTAGCAAAAACTTTTAAGCTCAATCATATGAGAATCTAGGAAAAGAAAAAAAGAAGAAGAAGAAGAACTATAATGTCAGGGTAAGGACTAAGTTTCAAGAAGCTATCATTTAAGTTTATCAAAGAGACATGTATTTACCAAAAAAGGAAGAAGCTAAGAGTAACAAATACGTAACCTTCGGTACACATGAAACAAAATTTCACATACTTTGGTTCCCCAGACAAAGCTGGATCCGATATCGACTTTCATAATTGTGAAGAAAACATAGGGGTAGACATGCAATTCCAAAAGATTCAAGAACTCACCAAAGAAAAACAACTCATCAAAAGAATGGAATTTTAACACAGACCTCATTGATCAAGAATAGAAGACAAAAACCCAAGATTGCGTTATCCCTTTACGTTCTTAATAACCAGATATAATATCTGGTACAACCCCATAAAACCCCATTTCTAAGACGCACTCCCGGAATGGGGAAAATTCAATCGTTAAAAGAAAAGCCAAACGAACGAACAATGCAAGTGAACTTATCATAATAGTTTCAGATACATGAATCCAGAATCAGAACTAACCTGCTAATGATCAAACTAGAACGGGAACAGTCTTCAAGAATTCCCCGTGAAAGTCAGATGAAAAAAGGAAGAGGAGGTTGTGAGAGACAGTTGTAAGGCCCGCACAGATTCATTTATAGTTTCTTTTAGCAACTTCTGGGATAAGTTGACAGGATGGCTTTGCCTTCTCAAGGATGTTGTTATGTGCGTGGGAGAGTGTTACCCTTTTTGTTTTACGGGAGAACTAATCTCAAAAGTTAGGTTGAAGTGAGGGAGAGTTTATGAAATTATAAATTTTATATCAGTCTCTTTTATTATCGATGTAGGACAATTAGATCATAACATATCACCACGCTTCGCAACTTAGGCACCGACAAGCTGGCTGTGTGCTAGACCTTTTCTAACCCCGGGCGAACATTGCTATACCAGCGTCACCACCCACGTACCTACGGGTCGACTGTGCGCTAGGCCTTTTCTAACTTTGGGGGAACATTGTAATGTCGGTGTTACCACCCGTAGGTGTGATACGAGGACTTGAAAGAGTGGTGTTAGCTCTGATAGTTACAGATTTTTATGGGAGAATCAACCCCAAAAGTTAGCTTGAAGGTTGGGAGAGCCCATAAACTTATAAACCTCACATCAGTCTCTTTTATTACGGATGTGGGGCAATTAGACCATAACAAAGAGTGTGTTGCGAGTATTAGTTGTACCCAAACCCAAAAGGTGGAATCTCTCATCCCAGC
>JAOQMQ010000008.1:15694752-15706825 GCA_027563845.1 Erythroxylum subrotundum
AAGGCAATTTGAATTTCGGTCGGATTTCAAGTTGCTTGAAATTCAATTGTGATCCGACTTAGATTGCACGAGACAGGGCCGATCAAATTTTAAATTAGGATGCTTCTGCCACATCTTAGGAGGGCTAAACCGGACCGTTACGATTCCTAATATCATTTAAATGGTAATAAAAAATAAAAATAATATCCAACCCAAACCCAAAGAGTATATTCGAAATTTCCATGCGTAATCTTTTTGGCCCTGTTTGGCAAACAACGGATCGCATTAGTTGTTAGCTGATTCTGTCAGCGGTTAGCTGATAGCTGATTATATCAGCTGACTAACCAGCGAATAATATCAGTTGCTTATTAAAGATGTTTGGTAAAATTATCTATTTAGTATTAGCTGTTGATGTGTAAAATGACTTATGAGGCATGAATTAAAAAAATTATAAGGGCATGAATATTATATTTCTTAGTATTTCGTTGAATATTCTTATAAGAATTTAAATATAGATATTTAATTTTACAAAAATTAAGTTTATAACTTTAATATAATAATAATAATAATAATAATAATAATAATAATAATAATAATAATAATAATAATAATATTATTATTATTATTAATCCAACGCTAAATTTTCTATTAATATGAATGATGCAGCGAGTTACATCGTAATAATATTTTTCATATAATATGTATGAATTTTATTACTTAATAAATTAAAAATATCTATCATTATAGTATGACATAGATAAGATATATAGTAGTTATATACTAAAAATATTAATTTGATGTGACTCTTTATATTCAAAAACTTAATATTAAGGTATTTTAAAATATAAACTACTGTTATAAAATTAAATAGAGATAAAAAAGTTTGATTAACCCCTTTATTATATTATTTCAAACTTCACGACAAAATTGTATGATAAAAAAGTCAATTTTGAAAACATACAAAACAAACGTAGAGAGTAAAGTAAAGGGCAATACTGTTATTAGGGAAACAGATAACTCTAAAAACTCCTCTTATGGAACTTTTTAAAAATTAACATATTAGAGTTAAATAAGCTAACCAATAAGCTATTTATTAAATACATCAACAACTTAAAAAAAAGTCAAAAAGTTAAGTTTTAATAATTTAATCAATAAGTTAAAACATAACTGATAAGTTATATCTTATATGCCAAATACCTTCTTTATTTTAATGTTTCTGAATTCTGACCAAAATATTCTTCGAAAAGCATTCCACTTTCTTTCCTTTTTTTTTTTTTGACGAGAAAAGCATTCCACTTTCTCTCGCTAATTACACTAACGAAACGAGTGAAAGCAATCGGAGGCACAAAAGAGAGAATGAAGTTCTCAAAGAGCCTCAACGGATTGGTGGAGGCGACGTTGCCGGAGTGGAGAGACAAGTTCTTGTCCTACAAGGATTTGAAGAAGCAATTGAAATTAATTTACCCTAAGGAAGGTGCTAAACGTCCCAGATTGGACGGCCGTGATTACCCACAGGTGGTGATTGATTTTGTTAGGCTTTTGGAAAACGAATTGGACAAATTCAATTCTTTTATCATTGATAAAGAAGAAGACTCTGTTATTAAATGGAAGGTAATCTTCTTCCTCTTCTTCTTTCCTTTTTTGTCTATGATAGTTTGATGATATATTTAATTGATGAGATGTTGAGGGTTGGTGTCCACAAGGAGAGAATTGCGTGTAATTGCTTGCTCTTTTTATTTACTGATAGGGGAATTGTGTATGTTGAATTTGGAGGAGGAACGGTAATTGTAACTTAGTTCTAGTATGTCGTTGTTTGCAGTGAACAAATAAGGCATCCTTTTCGTATGTCTTCACTAGTGTATTTTGTATTCCATGATATATGTTCGGTAGCAATTTTTTTCCCCAGAAGTGCTGTAAATTTGTTAGTTGTTTGTACCACTAATTATTTAGTGTCACGCCTGCACGTTGTTTCACTTGTATTTGACTGCAGGAATTGCAAGATAGGGTAGCAAATGCCAAGGATTCAGATGAACTGATGACAGTAGGTAGGGAGATTGTGGACTTCCATGGAGAGATGGTCTTGTTAGAAAATTATAGCGCCTTTAACTACACAGGTAGTTGTCTCGTCCTTGCAATTGGGTCAGATCCAATGTTATTTATGGATCAAACAAACATTAATGCAGGGTGGAATTGGTTAGTTTATGTGTAACTAAATGGTTTTCATTTTCCCAGTCCTTTCAAAGTCAACTGGTTTCCATCATTATTTTAGGATAAGTGGCCTATACGCAACAAGATGGAAGCTAAAATAAAAAAAAGAAAGTCCAACTGGTGTTTGGGTTGTGTTGGAATTGTACGCTTTGCTCCCATATGTGCTTTGTGAAAGCTTATAATAGTTGTGAGTTGTTACGGCATGTGATTGGCTTGATATAATTAGAGTGTGCGCTTGAAGGTATTTCATCGCATAAGCTTGGACGTGACTCTCCGTCATGATGTTACTTATCTAAGACGATAATATCAAATGGGCAAATGATAAGAAGCTTGTCACTGGATGATTGCTTTGTCTTGAATGTATGGTTTTCACTTAATGAGATGTTCTTCAGAAAGTTCTGACAATTTCTCACGAACTTTTGTATTCCTTTACAGGGCTGGTGAAGATACTGAAGAAATATGACAAGCGAAGCGGCGATTTAGTTCGCTTGCCTTTCATCCAAAAGATTATGCAGCAGCCATTCTTCTCTACTCATGTGCTTAACAAGCTTGTAAAGGAGTGTGAATCCACGCTTGAGAGACTTTTCTCAACTAACGAACCATCAGCTTTGCCAGAAGGAACTGACGCTACAGCAGGCTGTGACTCTGAAGTTTCTATGGATGGTACAGGGAGCATTCTCAAAGTTCCTGAAGAACTCATAGAGATTGAGAATATGGAGAGCATTTACATGAAGCAAACTTTATCAGCATTACGTGTCCTAAAGGAGGTTCGAAGTGGAAGCTCAACTGTGAACATGTTTTCTTTGCCCCCTTTGCAAACTAATGCCTTAAGAGGAGAACTGGAAGAAAGTACCGTTGTAGAGCAAGTCGCGAAATAGTAATTTTTTTTCTTGACTGCTGTTTTCTGATAGAATAAACTGAGATAGTCCAACTCTCTTTTGTTAGTTTCGTGGAGATACTTAGATATGTAATTGAAGTCCTTTTACTATGCTGTTGCTCAACATTTTCAATTTGGCAAGAAATTGAAGATGCTGAAATTATTGTAGATAGTATAAGTTTAACTCAAAAATTTCATGACGTGATGTAGTTTTCAGTTTCAGTAGTATGCTAGGATTTTGTATTGGATGTATGTAGGGTGACAAGTAATATGGAACATATATATATATACTAAAACATATGGATTTGCAGAATCCACGCCTCGATCGGATTTGCCAAACATGTGAAAAATGCTACTTACTCCATCACCAGGTGTAATGATTGATCAGACAAACGGAGATGCACAAATTCTATTAAGTTAACGTGGCTTTCGTTTGAGCACAACCTTGAGGACCAGTTATCGGTAAGTTCTTGGAGCTTGAGTCAAGATCTCATGCTGGAAATAATCAGTTATACTACAATTTATATGCTTCTTTGACTCCAAATGTGAGGAAGGGGCAGCTGTACGGCAGATCACGGTACATAACTGCTTTTTCTGATAATACAGAGCTCTAACAGCATTTACTACGCAGCACTACTCATCAAATGTGCTCATAAAACCACCGATAAAGCCTGCTCCGTTGCAGTTCCCGCACAACATATCCTTTTTGCCTCTGCAAGATATTCCCTAGTTATTAATTTATATGATCTAAACTAAGGTAGAGAAAGATAAAAAGTCAGTTTGGGAGTTTTGTGTAATAAATTAAGAAATTTAATCATGTGGTTACCCGCAAAGCCAACAGGAATCACCAGCTTTGAATTGACCATTGAAGAAATCAACAGAATTCAGTCCACTACCTCTGCATTGTGAGCACAAAACTGCACCTGCAAAAATGAAGTTTATTCTCGCACATCAAAGTAAGGAAAAGAACCAAGTTATAGAGTTGCATAAATTTTTCCTTAAAAGCTCCTTTCACTAAAGCATCCAGAAAGAGGAACTAATTTCTCGCAAGGTTTGCTTCATTCCAGTCGTAGCAGAAAAAGTTACTATACTATGCCATACTGCTAGTGCTAGTGGAGATTGATGATAAGAGGGAAAGTTTGAGCACTTGAACTATATGATTAGGATCCTAAATCTACAACGTAAGATGAAAACGGAAAAAGGGCTTTGGTTCACAGGCGTGCAAAGTTAGTTGGCTTACCATTACCATCACAATCTGCACATATCACACTCTTCCGTTTCGGGTTAGAATCACTTGGTGCAGCTGCAGCCTATTATCAGAAACTCAAAACATTCAACTAAACTTAAGCAAGGATTCAGGAATGGTGCAGGGTCAAAAATTTCACCTTAGTTTTCACAAGATAACGTTGTGTAACTGTGACAGATGATTTGTTAAACCCAAGAATCTCCGGCCGCCCTCCATTAGTCCCTGTACAGAAATTTCCACGACAAGTGAAAATTTGATTCGAGTTAGCTGTAGGTTGCAGTGGAAGAACAAGTGTGAAGGCGGTAGCAAAGGCCATTCAGGGAAGGTTTTGTTCTTCTGGGACACAGACTATTTTCGTTTAATAGTTTAATAGTCTACGGCCGTGTGAACTTTTTCGTTTAATACAAATTTTTTCTTCCTTTTTATTTATTTCAGTAATTCATTTGATTACAAAAAGAGAATTGTAGTTGTAAGCTTATCCGTAAACAAAGAGCATACTTATCACTTCCACCACGGCCCACTCTGACTCACCGGTCACTAGTTCCAGAAAAACAAATATTAGAAATATTGACCAAAACAGAAGGGCATTTAGGTCAAACATCTCTCTTATTATATACAAACCCTAGCACGCTCTCTTGCTTGCGTCTTTCTCTACCGTTCTGTTCTGTGGTCTTGGGTGTCTCAAATCTTTTTCCTCAAATCTCTTTTTAAGCTCTCTAACCCTTTCCCTTTGCAGCATCTTTAAACCCAAACCCCAACCGTAACACTCATTTCCATCTTCCCACTGTCTCAGGTATCTTCTTCTCTTCCAGTTTCGCTCTTTTTCGTCATTAGTTTCTGCTTGATTGCTATTGGATATGTGTTTTAAACCCTAATCTTTAGTTTTTCTAAACTCTAATTCGGATCAAAATTTATGTAGAATTATTTACTGTTTCTGCCGATTATTGCCTTCTTTTGTTTGGCAAAATCTAAATTGAGATCTGTGGGATTAGGTAATTCAACATGGGAGAGACAAGAGACAACGATGCGTACGAGGAGGAGCTTCTCGACTACGAGGAAGAAGAAGAAAAAGCCCCCGATTCTGTTGCTGCTAAAGTCAATGGCGAAGCCGCCAAGAAGTTAGTTGTCTACACCTATTAACCTTTTTTTTTTTTTTGTATTTAACACTGCTTGATCTGGTAGGTGTATCTAACCAATTTATTGAACTTTGAAATTTTGCTTGTACACTTAAGCTAAATTGAGAACGTGAACTAGTTTAACTGCGTCCTTGTAGATTTGTGCCTGCTACTGCAAGGGAGATCACTAAGATTTAGTCCTATTTTGTATCTGAATTATTTGAACTCTGATAAATCTGCAAATTTTCTGTTGTGGTGCTAATTGACTGATATTTTGGGTTTTGGTTTGGCTTGCATACATTGTTTGCTTTGGCATGTTACTTTACTACTACTTCTTTAAGGAACATATTTTACTTAACTTCAGCTTTAACTCAAGGTTATTCATGTGAAAGTCTGTACTTTGGTATGCAGGGGCTATGTCGGTATTCACAGTTCCGGATTCAGAGACTTCTTGCTGAAGCCAGAGCTTCTTCGTGCTATCGTGGACTCTGGGTTTGAGCATCCTTCCGAAGGCAAGCACTTGGTCTTGTCTTTTGAGAATATGTGTTTCTTAGATTAATATATGTGTTTCTGTTTTGAGGAAACTTTGAAATTAGCTTGGGCACTGCGTTTTAAGTGTGTTTTGTGGTCTTGTCGGTCGTTTGATAACATGTATTTCGTAGTTTGTTGATTAACATATGTGTTTCTGTTTTGAGGAAACTTCGGGATTAGCTTGGGCACTGTTTTAAGTGTGTTTTTATGGACCTCCATCTTGAGATTGGATGTTTGTGTATGTTTTATTGATGAACTTTGTTATACACTTCTGCAAAACTGTGTTGAGAAGAACATGTTTATTGGCTATACTATATTGGTGTCATGTTCTATTTTTTCATGTATGACAACAAATTTGATTGATTCAGACTCTTCATGTTTAATGAGTTGAACCAAAAGATAGGATTTCAGTTATGTCTTCCAGCATGTATTTCTATAGTGTTTTGCCATTTTTCGTTAGTAATTTTTGCATGGTTTTATTTCCTGGATACTTGAAAATCTCCTTCTTTTCTCTTCTAGGTAACATATTCAACTCTTCATTTTGGAGCAGTATTATCGTTTGGTAAACATTTCCATTAAAGGATCAGGGGGTTATGTTTTACTTACCAAGGGTTCCTTCGGTACAATTTTGTTTGGTTCTTCGTTAGTTCAACATGAATGCATCCCTCAAGCTATCTTGGGCATGGATGTGATCTGCCAAGCTAAATCTGGTATGGGGAAGACTGCAGTTTTTGTTCTATCAAGTCTTCAACAAATTGAGCCGACTTCTGGCCAAGTTATTGCCCTTGTCCTATGCCATACAAGGGAGTTGGCATACCAGGTAGGTGCAACTTCTACTAATATTTGCATTTTCTATGGAGATTGGTGGAAATAATTTATACATCTTTCCTTATTTATGATTATTTTGTATTGTAGATATGTCATGAGTTCGAGAGGTTTAGTACTTATCTGCCAGATATCAAGGTTGCTGTCTTCTATGGTGGTGTCAACATCAAAATTCACAAGGATTTACTAAAAAATGAATGCCCACATATTGTTGTTGGGACACCTGGAAGAATACTTGCATTGGCCAGAGATAAGGACCTGTCTTTGAAAAATGTGAGACATTTTATCCTTGATGAATGTGATAAGATGCTTGAATCACTTGGTAAGTGGTGAAATACGTTATGTTCTGAATGGATAGTTGTGCTTCCCAATGTCTTAGGTCATTTGGTTCTTAAAACAATTCCTATCTGTTTTGCAGATATGAGGAGAGATGTGCAGGAGATTTTCAAAATGACTCCTCATGATAAGCAAGTCATGATGTTTTCTGCTACCCTCAGCAAAGAAATTCGCCCAGTTTGCAAGAAATTTATGCAAGATGTAATGTCCCATGGCCAGATCTACTTGAATTTAGAAGTCTATCTTTTTATTAATGCCAGTATCTGTGAGATTCCCGTAGATAGTTATAATCAAAATTCCATCAGAAGTGGCTTTATCCAGTCAATTAAGGGAAGGATTGCTTGATCGGGGAGAGCGAAGGAAGCTGAGTACATAATATATGGAGGGCTTCAGGGTGAAGTTTATTTTCTATTTTGCTGTCTTACTGTTACTTTAACCTTTGGGGTCTTTCCTTTTATGTACTTTGTAGACCTGTAGTTGGCTATTTAGATGATTGAGAGGTGTAGATGGGGAGAAACTTTGGGAGAAAAGAGGAGGGAAGGGAGGGCTCCATTCCATTTAATGCAATCTCAGTTGCAGTGATAAACCTGTTGAGCAATAGCAGCAATTGCATGCTGTGACTAAAATTTGCATCTACAAGGAGACACTTCAGATGGACCAGAATGTGATCCAAGAGATGTGAATCAATCATTGATTTCCTTGTGGATTGCATTAGCTTGAGGAAGGCTCCTAATATGATTTACTATGACATTTGTTCATTTCAGCCTATGGAAATTTATGTCGACGACGAGGCAAAGTTGACTCTTCATGGCCTCGTGCAGGTATATTTCTCATTGTTGAATGCCATTTTACCATATACCATTAGTGTTTACTATCTCAGCTTAAGCATTGAAAATTGCAGCACTACATCAAATTGACTGAGCTGGAGAAAAACCGGAAGTTGAATGATCTCCTTGATGCGCTGGACTTCAATCAAGTTGTTATATTTGTCAAAAGTGTGAGCAGGGCAGCGGAACTGAACAAGTTGCTTGTGGAGTGCAATTTCCCCTCAATATGCATTCATTCTGGCATGTCCCAGGAAGAAAGGTTTATATATCATTTCTGTTGGTCTAGTTCATATTTCATGGTTTAAATTAATTGCCTCTTTTTCTTCATTGTTTTATTATTTGTTCCTTGTTTTGTTAATACATCTGAGGGTGAAACTGTCTGCAGAAATAATTGTTTTCATGTTGATTATACTTGGATTTTTAAATAATGAAGTAAAGACCAGTTGTTTGCTTGTTTGCAATTTTTGGGGGTTTTGAACTCATTATGTGGTGAATGGTATACTGTCCCACTTAAAGTTATACGGAGTTGTTAGAGATATTAGTTTTACTAGTTGCAAAGATCCACTTAAAATTGCTGGTGTGGTTGCTTATCTGCACAGTAATACAAAGAGCTTTGGCAGTGCTTATTTCCAACTGCTAGTCAATGATATGTTCCTGACCATAAACATGTAGCCGTTTCTTCCTGGGCCTGGAAAATAGTGGTTGTACTGATCAACTTATTTTTCATTTATCTTGTGCACTTCCCTACGCTTTTTCCCCCCTGTAATCCTGTATGGTAGCTTTATGTGGATATGATTGGCCCCACTCTATGCAATTTCTATATAATGCATTGGTACTTCATCAGGAAGGCGATTGCTTGTTAACTAGTTTGTCTAGATGTTGTAAGCATGTATCTGGACTCGGGATTGAGGGGTCTTTGTATGTTTTTTGGTATTTGGGATCTTTTTTGAGCTCTAATAATATCTAGTGCACTGTCTCAAATCGTTTCATATGTACTTTATGATTCACTCTCCTTTTCAACCCATCAAGTGAAATTGTTGTGAAATAAATTTAACTTGTGTGCAGGTTGATGCGCTACAAGGGTTTCAAGGAGGGGCACAAAAGGATTCTTGTGGCCACAGACTTGGTTGGCAGGGGAATTGATATTGAACGGGTCAACATTGTTATCAACTATGATATGCCAGACTCTGCTGACACTTATCTTCACAGGGTGGGTTGTATGTACATTGTTTAGTCCTATTAATTCCTGTCATGGTAATTTTGTTTGACCGGAGTTACTTCTTGTGTCATGGACAGGTTGGCAGAGCTGGTAGGTTTGGCACAAAAGGACTTGCAATCACATTTGTTTCATCTGCTTCCGATTCTGATGTTCTTAATCAGGTAAGGACTTTTTTTTCCCTTTAGTGGTGGACTACCTCGTCTCTTATATTTTGGCAGTTTCAGAAAAGGTTGATGGTCTGCAGGTTCAGGAGAGGTTCGAGGTGGATATTAAAGAACTACCTGAGCAGATTGACACATCTACATACAGTAAGTGTCCAGTGCACATGCTTGTCTTTTGAAGTGTTTAGTGTTATGTGTCTACATTAGTACCCGCTCACTTTCTCCACAGCCACGTGTCTTTCATCCTTTTTCGTTTTCTTCTTCCGTTGGGTCCGAATAGGATCTCTTGTACTGATGTTTTCCTAACGTTTGGATGTAGTGCCAGCATAAAGGAAAGCTATTTGGCAGCTCTTTGGGGGCGAAAGAGTTACTCACTGATGCCGGTCGCCCTGTTTATGTACTTCTTTAAGACTATATGTAATGGATATTGGTGGCTGACCTTTGAGAGGCAAACGCTCTACCCTGTGGGTACACACAACTTCATGGGTTATGTTATGGGCTTGTAGCCTATGATATTGTAGGGGGCCTGTGCATGTGGACTTAGGTTGGGTTGCCTTTTAGAGAGGTCCCTGTGATAATTATCAATTTTCGAGATTAACGTATTTAGTTCTGCAGAGATGGCCATAGCATCTTATATCTTAGGTTGTATCAATTGTCTGAGATTTTAAATTTTCGGGGCACTAAGTCTAGTTTTATTTAATGGCTGTTAAGGCTAGGTTACCTCTGCATGGTGGGTGTTCCTGCCTCTGGGTGTTTTATTTGGTTGTGACGTGTATAGCCTTTGACATGCCAATTTTAGGTTTTGACGAATAGAAAGTACTAATGAAAAAAGGGAGGGGGAGAGTGAAAGAAATGAAGAAATATTAGTTAAAATGTTGAGATTCTAAAATTGACTTAAAAGTCTAGCAAGATTGGATTAGAGATTCAAGTCTCTGTTGGCTTGGCGAGCAACCTGAAAAAGTGGATGCTTGGCAATCTTTGAAATAATTGAAACGTGGGGCAGTAAACAATCCCAATCATGGGCAATTGTGCATTATTGTTTGCCTACAATTATTTACAGGAACAGCATGTTCCATTTTGTCTACCATTAGAACACTACATATAGAAGACACACGGGAGGTTATGCACCACAGTATCCTGTCCTTTTTTAGCTCATTTTTAAGCAGATAAAGTATGGTCAGATCAACGTGATCTCAAAATCGCGTTCCCAATCTTCACCATCATTAGACTCGTTAAATCAACCATTGGGAAGCTGTACGTAGAGCATGCGGGGCAGCAGTGCTGGCCCTGCCGAGGGCCTGGATTTATGGGGCCATTTATTAAAATGGTTAAAATTAAAAATTAAGAAATTTATTTGTTAA
The DNA here is from genome assembly GCA_027563845.1 of Erythroxylum subrotundum. Taxonomy (NCBI): domain Eukaryota; kingdom Viridiplantae; phylum Streptophyta; class Magnoliopsida; order Malpighiales; family Erythroxylaceae; genus Erythroxylum; species Erythroxylum subrotundum. The sequence continues at coordinate 15,705,438 of JAOQMQ010000008.1, forward strand.
AAGAGTTAAAATTTAAAAAATTAATAAATCTATTCATTACAGGGGGTAGAAATTGAAAATTCAATAAATTTGCTTCAAGATATTTATATATGCTAAAAGTTTTTTACGCACTTTATCTTTTAGAAACTAAGGGGCCGTTTGGTTTCACTTTTGTTTTTCTGTTGTTGTTTTTGATTTCTGTTTCCTGTTTTTTGTTTCTTTTTTTTCTTCTAAAAAAACGAAAACATGTTTGGTTGAGATTTGCAATATAAAAAATGAAAACAAAAACCTATTTGGTTGAGATTTTTAATAAAAAACTGAAAACAAAAATATATTTGGATTTTTTTAATTATTATTATTATTATTATTATTAAGTTATTCTTATTCTTATTAATTTCATTTATTATTATTATTATTATTATTATTATTCTTATTATTATTAATTTTTAATAAGTTATTCTTATTATTATTAATTTTTAAAAAGTTATTATTATGATTATTAAATTTTAGAAAGATTTTGGTTCATGAAGCTTAAGAAATGTTTGGGTTTAAGCTTTCTGAGATCAATTTTAATGATTATGTAGTGTGGGTTTCTCAATTAGAATGTCTATTGATTTGAGGATTATGTTAATTGTTAAAGGAAATCAAGAAAGACAAGAAAAGGCAAGGGGGCTTTTTGAGCAAGGTTTTCAAGCAAGAAAATTTAAGGTGGATTTCATGTTTATAATAGAATTAATGAGCTATAAATATTTTAAAGCAAGAAAATAAAATGATTTCAAATTACTCCATAAGTGTTGCATTCATTGCTTTTGATTTGAGAAATTGTTACAATTGTTGCATTCATTGCTTTTGAATGATTTGAGAAATTGTTATGTGAATTTGGTTGACGAATTGTGAAATGATGATGGAAATGTGTTTGAAATATTACATGCTTATAAAAATTAAGTTTTTGAAATGTGCCATTAGGCATTCCATTTTCAAGTTGTGAAATGCATGATTATGTGGGTTTGTGGTGGTCCCCTAAGTAAATCAAGTGCACTTTGACAAAAAGCTTCTCCCGCCTGCCCGCTAGTGGCATGGAGCTCCTTCAAGGACTCCCCTAAGTTCACGGCTACACAAGACCACTGTATGAAAATGTGTAGTACGTTCTGTTTTTGGATTCACCCAAACTATTCTGATGTGCTTATGTGTTCATGATAAGTACACAAGATTGATGCATACATGATTTGCTTTATTGTGAAATTGGTTAAAAATTTAAGAACCATGTGTTTTATGATTCAATAAGAATTTTCTATGACAACGAACATTTTAAATGGCTTTGCTTGTTATTCGTTATAAACTTGTTACCCACGAGCTTTAAGTTCACCCCCTTTCATTCCCATCTCCAGGTGATGAGAAAGAGATCAGGT
>JAOQMQ010000008.1:15717970-15738877 GCA_027563845.1 Erythroxylum subrotundum
GTATATGTTTCCAATATATGGACCCATGATCAAAGTATGATCAAGTCAGTTCCAGGTCAGAGTCGAGTCTCCGTTCGCTGGCCTCCAAGATGGGGACCAACCAGTGCGTAACCACCACCAGAATACTACAGCAGTCAGTTCGGTCAGTCAGTCAGAGCCAACCAGGGCACCAGCGTCTCGGGCATGGGCCATCAGTCAGGGCTCATGTCTCGGGACAGTCGGGCTTCGGGATCGGGGTCCGACAAATTCAGATTACTTGTCCTATGGTTGTACGAAAACTTGACTTTATATTAGAATGTGAAATTCAATCTACTAGTTCAGTATATGGGAAGTAGAAGAAATCAAAACTACATTTATCTAAGTCAGATTGTGCTGTAATTTTGAAAGGAGAAAAAGAACTATTGTTTTTGAATTCCTTAATTGACATACTGATATTGAAGATATTAACACAGGTCTGATGTCACCAAATACTCAAATTCTTAACATTGAATTGTACCTTTATAGCCTTATTGTCTTATTGTTCCGTACTTACATTCTCTAATATGCTTTATTCATTTTCATGTTATAGGGAATTTCTTATAGAGCCTTTATTTAAGCTTCTTGGGAAAATAATCTCAGGAGAGTCCTAAGGCAAAAAATTGCCCCATGCTTCATCTAACCCTTCACAAATCATTTCTAGCACTATGTTCTACACTCAATAGACCCTTTTGCTAGTAATAGAAGATATTGTAGCTTCACTTGTAAATGCCAATCTTTTGAAGGTTTGTCCAACATCACAAATTTTTGAATTTACAAGAAATGGTTACAAGTTATGCCAACAACTTGTTTATACACTTGTTTGTTTCAAATAACTCTTCTCTTTGCATGATGACATAGTAAACAAATTTGATGTTCAAATGTTAGTCAAGTGTGCCCATTCTATGAAAGATGTGGCCACTTGCAACCATATATTTACACTTTTGACATCCATTATGAAATTCATTCCAAAGAAAATATTGGAGCATATATGGGTTATACTCACTATGATCGGAAAATCAATTATGACATAGGTTTGTTGATACATCTAGTGATCTCTTACAAGTTATTCTATTATAAATTCATATCTGGAAGTGAAAACTGCTGGCATCTCTATCTCCCTTTTATGATTTTTTTAAACAAATATTTTTAGTGAAATATGTAAATAGAAATATTAATGTCATTTTCAAAGAGAAAAATGTGTTAGCTTCTTTATCACTTTTTTCCTTTGAATTGCCCTATCTTGAAAACAAGCCTTAACTATAAAAGAAATAGAAATCGTAAGGAAATTATTTAACATTTGGTTGTGTGTCCTGCAAATGTATAGGTTAACAGCCACTTCTAGCATGTCTTTGAGGATCTTATATCTACCGTTGTTCCTTGTTAGCTACCCAAGACAGGAAATGCTGACAAACTACAATAGGTTCTCTCATCAATTTTAATACCGTGCATTAGTTAAGCATTATGCTGGGCTAGTTGCTTTTAAAATAATGTTATATTTCTACTTATGCTTACATATTTTTGTTTATGCATTGTCTGAGGTTACTAACCACAGATAGTTGTTAACTAGAGATGCAAGAGTTATTAGAGAAGTCTATGTCTAAGGGGAATGAACTCAATGTGGAAGACAATTATAAAACAGTACTTGGTACTCATTTCGGCTATTTGAAAAGCCTTAGTTATGGATATGTCAGACATTGTGAAGTGATCTCTTTATTTATTGTTTTATCTATAAGACTTGCTCAACATGTCATTTTTATCTTATATAGGAAAAATGATTATCGTTTAATGTTATATTCCTTTTTTAGTTCAATTTGATGATATTTATATAATTTTGCTTTTTATATACAATGCTCAACATTTTGAATTAATAATATTTCTATATGATTTAATTTTATAATAATAAGCAAATAATTTATAATAAAAATATATTGATATATTATATACAAAATGTATTGTTCAATATCATAAATTAAAAATGTAACAAATAACATGTCGCTACATTATTAAAAATTTAACAAATAATATTTTGCTACATTATTAAAAACTTAAAAAATAATATTTTGCTATGTTATAAAAATGTTGCAAATAACATTTAGCTACGTTATGAAAAACATAACAAATAACACTTCCCTATGTTATGAAAAACGTAGCTAATACTATATAGCTTCGAAGAGAAAAAATGCAGCCAAAAACTATTGGTTACATTTTATTTTCATCGTTGATTATTTGGCACCAAAATTTCCCACCAATATTGACTAATATTCAATTTTTAGCTATGATTTTTTTTTGTAGCTAATACTTTTTCGCTACAATTTCTAATCTTGTTGCATATAAAATTTAGCTATAGGAATTGGCGACGCTTTATAAGACAAAACCAAAACATCACAAATGGATGTATTTTGGTTACTAATAAGGTTCTGTTATCTAAAAGAATATAAAAATTACTTTCAAATAAAGAATTCATTTAGGTTTAATGGATGCCTGTTAAATTCCTTAAAAGGGAAAAAGTTTGGAACCTTAAAGCTAAAGTAGATAATTCGTGGACCATGAACCTAATTTTGAAGTTAACCAACTCCATTTCTAATGAAATGAAAATGAAAATAGGGAATATGAACAATGTTAGCTTCTAGTTTGACAATTGGAATAAGTTTAGGCCTATTCATATCCTAATAGAATTCCACGTGCTAAGAAATGTTATAACTAAACAAACAAGATTGAAAGTAATAATTAAGAGATTATAATTACAGGGGAATAGCTTACACCATGCCCTTAATACTTGATTACAACTTTGACCCTAATGAAGAAGACTTTATCACTTAGATGAGACATACTTCAAAGAGATTCATAAACAATATATTTTTAACCATTTTTAAGGAATCTCAACAAGAAGTTATATGGAGTTAACTGGTCTACTTTAGTAAGAGCTTATCAAAAGCTTCCTTCACTTTATGGCTAAAAATCAAGTAAAGACTCAAGGGAAATTGATAAAATCAAAGGCACCAATCTTGACGACACTTTTTGCAAGCTTGTAAAAATTCACGAGTCCATTCATCATCTTCTTTTTAAATGTGAATTTTCTATATAATCATGAAATCAAATCTAAAATTTATGTAATGTTCCATTGTTATGAGGAGGATTAGATCCAATTTATGAATTGGACAAGAAGAATTAAGCTGTAAAAAAAGGTAAACAAATGATCTCCAAGTTGGCATTAAGTTGTTATATGTATAGCCTCAAAAGAGAAAGAAACGCAAGAGCTTTCTGGACGAGGAGAATGATATTCAAGCTTTCTCAAGCTTTATGATCAAATGGATAAGGTGAGTGATAATCACTAAAGAGATTTATAAAGATTGAAGTGACAATATGAGAGTAAGTTAGACCTTGCCACAAGTGGAATATGGTTTATACAATAACAAAAAATATTCTTGCAACAAAGAAGAGCTTAGAATAAACACAAACGTAGTCAAAGATGATTTGGAAAAATGGAGAACTAGGAAGTTTTTTGCTTAAACATATTATCTTCTTAACATTTTTGTACACTTGCAAGAACTTTAATATGAGTTAGAGAGCATGTTCTCTTTATTCCCAACTTTGTTAGATTTAGGGAAAGACTTTTAGATAGATTGGTTTGCTTAGAGCCTTGTTTTCCTTTATATGCTTATGTTTTAAGCTTTTTAATCTGATGGGTATTTTTTATTTGTTTAATTTTACTTTAACTTTAAAAGAAAAGGCATGAACATGATTGTATTTAAACAGAATAGACATTAATTTCATGCTCTATGTCTAACTGGAATGATAGATGACATTATATACTACAACCATATATGGATAGGTTAAGTTAAACTATTTTGACATTCCTAATATTTGGGTGGTTATGAAATATTAATAAACGTTAATTTTGATATATGATTATAAATTATTTATATGGATAAATTAAAGATAAATTAAAAGGAGATTTAATTTATCTAATTCCAATAATGAATTATAATTATAATTTATAATCATTACCTACAAATTATAGCTAATGGGTCATACATAAGGAGCAATTTAAAAGAAAAAACCAAATTTAAATTAAGTTAAACTTAATTATGAAGTTTAAGAAACTTTAGAAATCAAATAAGAGATATTTGATTTTATCAAATTTAATTTGTCATTATAATGAGAGTTAATATTGAACTTATTTATAATCAATAGTTTAATTTAAGCCGGAAAGAAACTTTCAAGTCTTTTTTTTATAAATAGGAAAAAGGCATCAAGGAACTAATACTCTTATTATTGCCTCTCAAAAGTGCTTGAGTTCTTTTTCTTTGCTCTATGAATAGTATTAGAGACTGAATATTTGAATATCTTGTGGTTAACTCTTATAGAAGAAAAATTTTGCAGGAATTCGAATCAAGTAATTTTTAACTCTTTTATTTATTATTCGTATTTTCAAGTTATTCAATTAAAGAGATCCATATAACAATTAAAGAGATCCATATGAAAGGACATAAAATAAAGGGATAATTACAATAAAGTTCCAAACTTTACTCAATTTTGCAATTATGGCTCTAACTTTAAAAAGTAGCAATTAAATACTCGAGCTTTCAATGTTTTTCAAATCTAGTTCAAAGTTAATATCTCTATTAACATAGCCAAAATGGAAAGTCATGTCAACTATGATATGGTAAATGTAGGATGCCATATATAAGGAGACGACACTACACCATGCTTCTTCAAGCACCACACAGCACATATGAATATTTTCTTCCTCATTTTTATTTCTTTTATTTTCAGTTCCTTAACTCTCATTTATGTTCTATTCATGGGGATGACTAGCTTTAAGACCTCCTATACACCTGGAGACAACAAGCCCTCTGATGAGCACAAAAAATAGGGAAATACCTCTAGAAGTGTTGCTTAGGAGAAGGCCACACTCAAATCTACAACTACCGCAGAAGGTGTCGATGTTCCTTCAGGGACTCCAACTAAAACTAGCACTCGAGGTGATTTTGGAAAGGATAAAGGCATTGCTAAGAGTGCCAATGTTGGTGAGTCCCAGGAGGATGCTAGTGGGAAAAAGAAAAGAGATTTAAAAGATGATCTAGGTGATGTTGGTGCCAATGGTAGTACGGTGAGACCTAAATGACAATTCACTAAGGTTGTAGGTGCTAATGTTCCTCCGATATGTGTTGTTTGTGGCAAAACATTTTCTTCTTTTAGGGCAATGTATGATCACTTAAGGGAACATACTAAGGAGGCAAATCCTTAGAAAGGTGCATTTTCACCTCCCATCTTTGTAATCGACTAGGGTGATAACGAAAGAGCTGAAGATGATGACAATCCTGAGGTAGCTAGGAGCATTATTGAAGAAGAGGTGGTGCCTCCTCTTCTTAATGTTGCTCAGAAGGTCGTGGCTAAGCTTCAATAGGAACAAGTCGGATCTGATGTGGACCTGAATGTAGTCCAAAATGATGATGAGACTCCACAAGAGCCTGTTGCTGTTGAAACTCACACCAACTAGATTTCCAATGTCATTCCAATGGTGGCTAGTGCAGTGGTTGCAATTTCCTTCACCAACTACATTTCCATTACCATCGAGAAGCAATAAACTTTCTTGTAATCTTCTCCATAACAGGAAAATATAATGTAAGCAATAAGTCGGCCCCTAATTTGGAAAAGAAATTAATGAAGTACTTGACACGAGTTAAGCCATTAGGCTTATCGTGCTTTGAACCTAAGGCTGGCAGGACTAAACTTATAGTTAATAGGATCACATCATTCAAATTTTGAAACATGATATTTTGTTTTTAAATTTATGTCTGACGTAGTTTATCATGTCAGCAACGTTAACGGAGATACTAACGTCAGGCTCGATTTGAAAAAAATTGAGAGTTTTAGTATTTAATTGCCAATTTTAAATTTCGAGTTATAATTGCAAAATTGAATAAAATTTGGAATTTTTTTAACCCTAAAATAAATTTTCTACTATAGTCATTATTTGATCACTAATAATTTTTAACAAAAAGTATCAAATTGCTAACAAAATAATCCTTTTAAAACATTTTATTTTTAATTATTTTATAATGTCATGTCATGAAATTATTTTGAACCTTATTTTTTAATATCACCAATTAATTCTCCATAAATTAATCTATCATAAAATACTTCATCATTATGATTATATATATATTTATACATATAACTTGAAAAATGCATCAAGAAACTAACACTTTTATTATTTCCTTTTAAAAGTATTTAAGTTCTTTTTCTCTATTGTTAGTCATGTTAGACCCCACTTGTTTCCGGAGCCCAACCTTTAGCTAAAATACCACCTCTGTTGGATCCCGCTTGATTCCGGATTCCAACTGTTGTAAAAACATGAACGCGTGCTTATTACCTTGAAGGGTTTTTTTTTCATTGCACCCTCATTAGCCATCATTAATTCATCTTCATTCTCATAACATCCCAAAAATTTCCTCACAATTTGTTCAATGGCGTGCCCACACAAATCAGTCACTATGCTCAAACTCATTTCTCCTATTTGTGAACAAAAATTTGGAAATCTTCAAACCCGAATTTCAATTTTACTTCTTCATAGAAATCATAGCTCTAAGTCTCTAGTTTGTTTGGAAGTAAAAATCATCTTAATTGGAGCTCTATAGATCAAGATATGCTTAAAAAGCTAAAGGGTGTTCAAACCCTAATCATGCTCTCCCAACCGACCTCTCACTTGTTCTAATGAAAAATTTCTCAAAACAACTCCAAAAGATACCATTTTTCTTGGAGAGATAGATACATGTCTTAGGAATCCATTGCTTCAAGAATCACTTCATTTCGAGGTCGGATGAGGGAGTTATGACCGAAAGAGTCCAACATGTTTAAGCCCTCATTCATGTTTGTACCTATCTTGGAGCGATTGCTATAACTTTCGATATAAATGTCGGATTGAGTTCGTTTGTGGACCCTTTGAAAGAAGACTTCGCGATCTACAACTTTTATGAAGACCACAAAGCGAGATTCGGCCTCTAAAATGGTCAAAAATTGTGATTTCATGAAGTTGTCTCGTGAATGTTCGTTTAACGGACATGTATCGGGGTTAGGAGCCAAAATAGCCCGAGAAAGTCCGTTTAACGGACATCCATGTCTGTTAAACGGACATTGGTGAGGCTGGGGGTCATTTTTGACCTGAGAAAGTTCGTTAAACGGACCTAAAGTCCGTTAAACGGACATGGAGGTTTCTCAAACCCCTCCAAAGCCCCTCCAATACTTCCTACATCCAATCTAACATCATATTCACTTAATATCTCCCCAAATTCAACTCTTCTAGTGCCAAATCACTTCATAACAACTTAAACACCAAATTTATCTTACAACATTCTCAATTCTCAACTCATTTGGTTCATCAAAATCACAATTTCCCATCCTTTATCATAGTTGTCACATACACACACCCTATGCAACATCACAACTTGTAATGCGCATATCTTCCCATTCCGATATCCAAAATTACAATCTTTATAGCGTTGGAAAGATAGAAAGATCATCTACAACTTCCAAGAAGACAATTTTGGCTAATTCTACCTAAATCATTCCAGATTTTCCCTGGAATTCAAACATACATCTTATCCTTGTGAAAACTTGAAATTGTCCCAAATTCATTTCCTCTATTACAACATCATTCATAACAATTCAACTACCAATTGGAATTCACCAAACCCTCAACTTCAATTCATTTTACTCTTCATATTTAACCACATCTCATCATTCATATATATATATAGGTCATTCATTAACTCAAGTGGATAGCCTCATTTAACTATACTTAATTCCAATTTGACAGTCATCCATACATAAATTCATATGTCATATCCATACACAATTCCATATTTCATTAATATCATAAATAAGAGTTTTACAAAACTTTAGTGGCATTTCCAAGCCACATTACATCATCAATATCAATATCCAAGATACAAAGCATGCAAAACCCAATAATTCTCGAAATACATCTGAAGTCTTGTTTTACATCAATTAATCTAAAACAAAACAAAACATGCAAATCCGGAGAAATGTCTTAACTTTCTTTCACTCGGTCCCTTATTTAACACCTGGGGATGGGACGGAAATGGAGGTGAGCTCGAAAGCTCGTGGGTAATCAATTTTATAACGAATAACAAGCAAAACCATTTAAAAGGTTCATTTTCATAGAAAATTCTTATTGTATCATAAAACACATGGTTCTTAAATTTTCAACCAATTTCACAATAAAACAAATCATGTATGCATCAATCACAAATCATGTATGCATCAATCTTGTCTACATATCATGAACACATAAACACATCAAAATGGTTTGGGTAGATCCATATTCATAACGCACTACACATTCCCATATAATGGTCCTGTGTAGTCGTAAACTTAAGGGAGTCATTGAAGGAGCTCCGTGCCACTAGCGGGCAGGGGGAGAAGCCTATTCTTGGGTCAACGTGCACGTGACGGTTCTTGAGGGACTACCACAAACCCACATAACATGAAATTCATGAACTTGAAAACCAATTGCCCAAATGGCACATTTTGTAAACTTGTCTTCCATGAGCATGAAACATTTCATATACGATTTTATCATCATTTCACAATTTATCATCAAAATTCATATACCAAAACATGTAGCACTTTCATAAATCATTCCATACACCAAAACATGTAGCATTTTCACAAATCATTTAAAAGCAATAAAAGCAACATTTATGAAGTAATTGAAATCATTTTACTTTCTTGATTTTGAAAACACATTAATGGCTCATTACTCAAATTATAAACATGAAACCCACCTTGAAATTCCTTGCTTATACTTGTTCAAAATGCCTCCTCTCTTGCTCCTCTTGCCTCTCTTGATTTCCTTCATCAAAGGCAAAATTTTCATTCAATAGGAATCCAAATTGGACAACCCAAAGAAACATATTCATAAAATTGATCTGAGAATTCTTAAACCCATATATTTCTTAAGCTATCTAAACCACAACCCTTTCAAAAATCTAACAAATCACAAATACTCTTACCTTGATCCTTCACCAAAGGAGGAGTTGCTTGGCTCATATGGAAGCTCTCATCTTCTTCCACATTTTTCCTTCTTGAATCAACTCAAAATCCTTCTTGAAATCCAAGACATAAAGAAAACCCTAACTTTTTCTTCTTCTCCTCTCCAAAACCAACACTTTCCTCATCTTCTCTCTTTTCTTTGGTTTCTTCTCCCAATTTCATGCTCCTCTCTCCTCTTAACAAGCAAGACCACCTTTTATTACAATCATGCCATTAATGAGTGAGCAATGACCCTTATACCCTTCCTTATAAGTCTTGTAACTTAAAAGCTTAAGTGGCTTGCCAATTTTGCCTCTCATGCAATCTTATCCCCTTAATTCAATTTAATCCATGTCATATGGTCTTACTCACATTAACATGCTAATTAATTCCACGAAATACTCTATTAAGACCTCAAATTTTATTTAAATCATCTTAACTCCTTCCAAAATTAAGACTTTTTCTAATCATGAAATTGAAGGAATTTGCTAGCACTTCCTTCTAGAAAAATGTTCCTCATAGTCTCAATTTTCCAATGACATCAAAATCATTCAATTTGGTTCAGAAATCTGAAAGTTATACACCAAATATGTCAGACTGTTCTTATACTGAAACAATATTATGTGCTCAACTTCCATCCGAAAATTAACATTCTTAGAGACTGAATTAAAGCTCAATTTCATCAAACAATTTGTAGCTTTATCTCTCTAATTTAACCCAGATTAAGAATCATCTCATTTGGACAACTAGAGCGAAAGTTATGGCTAAAACACCGAAGCATACTCAATGAACATATTTCGATTACATTTTCCAGCTTTTAACTTCCAACATTTCACATATAACCCATCTTGTATCTAAACCATCTTTTCTATTTCATTTCAAATTCAATAATTCTCCTTTTCTCTACGCATGAATAATCGCCTATAATTCCTCAATTAATCGAAAAGTTCGGGGTCCAACATCTATTATGTGAATACTATTAAAAGATAGACATTTGATAGTTCGAATGTAACTATTACAAAAGAAGAATTTTTGTAGGAATTTGAATAAAGTACATTTCAACTCTTTATTTTTTATTCATATTTTTTAAGTTATTTAATTAATAAAAGATTTAAAGAAAAATCATAAAAGTAAATTTTTCATTGCACCTATTATTTGATCTCTATTGATTTTATAAAAAAAATCAAATTATTGGCAAAACGATCCTAATTTTTTAATAAAATATTTATTTATAATTATTTTATAATTTCATATCTTCACATTGTCTTGAACATACTATTTGAATATAGTTAATGAATTCTCCATAAACTAATCAATTTTAAAGTAGTTCATCATTATGATTAATTATATATATGTGCGTGTATTTATTTATTTATTTGTATATTCTTAAGAAGTTACTCTTATTGAGACTACTGCCAAACCTAGGCGATAGAATGTACTTCCTCATGAAGTCAGCTTCATGCATGGTGCTTTGCTTTAGACTAAAAAAAATAATAATAAACAATTATCCTAACAGTTGGACCACAAACGCTGGGGTTAACTTTGATGTCTGAACATTTTATTAATAAAAAAGGTAATCTCGTTTAGCAACAAGCGCTTTCTCATCAAGATACCAAATGAAGCCGACGGTATTCTAATCCACTTCTCACGTATAAACATTTGCTCCCCTCCATCTCCCTTTCCATGATTTCCTTCACTTCCAACATCCATTTCAACACCACAGGTATCTATCTCACCAACTCCTAGCTCTTGTTCTCCCACATTACATTTGTCTCTCTGGTTGTCATGATTTGTCTTCATTCAGTTTTTAAAATGTTATTCATCCAAGTTTTGATCTTTTATGGATAACGATTTACTCAAATATGCTGTCTCTGCTTGATACATCAGGATTGTAGTGTTAAGTTCTCTGATAAACCTTTACCTTTTCATTTATTCATTCTTAACTTTAGTTAGTTCTCATCGTCTGCTTGAATTGATTTTCAATCAAATGAACCATCTTTGACATCAATCACAGAGAGAAATGGGTTGTGTGAGTTCTGGAAATAAGGATCTCTTAGTGGGCTTTGTCATTTTGAGTTTTCTCTCTTGTTTTCCACATGGACAGCATATTTCTAGAATTCCTCGTGATGTGTCTCTACCAAAGGATATCCTGTTTGGACATAATCTTTTTTCCACAGACCATGATAAGCCTAGAAGAAGCAACTTCTTTCTTCAACGTTAATGATAAGGCAATTTATAGAACAGTTGATGGTTTCTTGATTCCTGCAGATTGCTGCTGTCTTCCTGATGATCATAAGTTCCTTTGGCATCTAGACTGACAGTCCAGCCGGGAGCTACATGGGAAAGTATTTCACTGAAATTTGGTCATTTCTGGTCAAAACTTGGACAAGTTACTGATTCCATCACGAACTGTTACTATATATGGAGAACTGTTCAAACGGGAGATACCTTTTATACTTGCTTCTATGCAAATTTAGCATAACCGCCCGGTTGAATTATCTGAGAAACATGAGCCTTATTGACATCATACTTATAACCAAAACAGGTAAAAGAAACCACTGTCATTATTTGTTAGATGACCGATGTGTTAATTTACCACCTTTGTTATTTTCATTTGATGACAACCATTTTTTTTTTTTTTCCCTTCTTTCAAACCAGAAATCAGTCAATCACACCTAAATAACATCCGCAGTCTTGTTATCTTTGTGTTTCGTCATCTGAACAGTGCTCATACAGTTTGATTTGCACTTTAAATACATTTTTCATGTGAACTTTGAGTGACTACTAACCCTGATTTCAAGCTAAGGAGTTAGTCAAAGGAAGGGCCTTTTCATGGTTGTCTACGAATTGACAACTATTGTTGACTCTTCCTGTAAATGAAGAAGTTACAGGTGCCTGTTGACAACAAGTCCAGGCATATTTTCACTTTGCTTGGGATATGCTACTTGGTTCATGTCTCACTATTGAATTTAAGTATATACACATCCAAAACTAATTATTTCTCATTTTTATGTTTTTCTGTGTAAATTTATCGACGGAGTGGTTATACCGTCAGAAATTCACCGGCGGAACATAGATTCGTTAGTAAATCCCCAACGCTAGTTTATTGTAGCAAGCGTTCCCGTTTAATTTACAAACGAGTATGACTTTCTCGTCATTATATTCCATCAATTTTTTCCTCCACTTTTACGGACAGAAATTTTATCCATTGCAAAATGAAATTTTTCACGATAGCGTTACCGACGGATATTAATTTTCCGTTTCTAATTAGCTACGGTATTTATTCCGTCGGTAATTTTCCATCAATAATTTATAATTTTTCTTGTAGTGAATTTTCCATTTTATTATCTTCATTTGGAATTTGACTATTTAGTATTATAACTCTTGTTAAGAAAAAAGGTCAGCCGGAGATGGCTGCGTGACCACAAAGAGTGATGACGATGCATTTGGACTTTGGAGTCCCAAGTCCCAACTACGGAGCTAATTGCGGGCCAAACTGCACGTAATAATAGTAATAATAATAAGAAGAATAAGGAAATTATTGATAATTACAATAATAATAATAATAATAGGGAGAAAAATTATTTTTACATATTTCACGTTTCACAAAATAGGTAAAGACAAGGAAAAGATATCTTTAACTATTCCTGAAAGTGTAATGGCCAGTTTCTGAAATCACCTTAACGGAAGCAAAAGATAATAGTCTGCCTGATTAATTTAGTCTATCTATGCACATTACATATAAAGAAAGTAAATTTTGGAATTAGCAACCAGACAATTATTTTAAGGTATTTGTTCTTAAATTTATATGAGTAAGTGAAATTATGGTATGCTCAATCTTAGTGTCAGACCAGAGGCTTCTCTGGTGACAATTGTCACCAAAAGAATAATAATAGATTAACTTAAATTATGAGGTAGCTGTTCCCACCAGTCACAAACAAGCTTACATTTGCAGTTACGAGTAAGTGGCGGAGCTATAATAAGATAATTGGGGTCATAGAAATATGAGAAAGGAACAAATTGACGAATGAGGGGGCTGAGTGGAAGTAACAGTAAAAGTTGTTGAAGCGTCAAATCCAAATGATCTATAATATGTTCGATCCGCAATTGGAAAACCGGCTTGTCCTAATCTTATTAGGCACCAGCAGCACACATCCATTTAACGTCTCTATCTTTCTAATTTAATTAATTATATCTTTTTCCGACTCATTCACAGGTTCAATTCATCGTCCATATAAGGCGCACTAACATCATTTATATACAACTTTGCTTGGCCTTAAGGTCATTGGAATAATGAACCAAGTACCACCACCCAATACCCACTACCCAGTAATGTATCCTCTTAACTTTAACTTAGTTCTATTATAGCAATCAACAATTACATGTGGAACACCTACCCAGATTCAGTTAATAAATATTCGTATTATTTCAAACTTCAAAGATGGGTTTTCAGAATAAGACGCTTTGGTATCACGTATCAATCAATAAAAACATCTATTTTTAGTAACATTTTTAAAAATTATAAAATAGTTTCTGAATTTATTTTAAAATTATAAAATAATCTCTCAATATATTATGCTATATAATTTATGACTTTATATCAACTATGTCTCTAAAAATTATAATGATAGAAAATTGAAATAACAACTATCTGTTTATTTCTATTAATATTATTTTTCACGTATTTCTCTTACCTAGTTTTTCATTATCTTCTCTCAAATTTATATTTCTTTTTTTAACTCCTCTATTTGGTAGCTTTCAAAATTTATGATAATCAAAGAAGAAGAAGAAAATATGGTTCTCTATAATCTCCTTCTTGTTCAACTCCTACTACCACATCTCGTTTTCTAATAAGATCCATCTTATCATATCTCTCATCATTATTTAAACCCATAATTCCTCCTATATTTTCTCATCTCCTTTCCTTCCAACACCAATAAGAATTAAAGAAATCCAATGAATACTAAAATGAAAAATAAAACTTTGTTGGTTCTTCATAAAATTCAGAGGTTTTAGAAAGAAGTTAGTACATCTTGTCTTATTATTTTTCATATGTCAGAGGAGGAATTACAATATGTTGTCACTGAAAGCACTTAGTGATAAATTTTCCGATTTTACCATTGCTCTAATGAATTTCAAGTCACCCAAACATGATTTTTTCTCTCATGACCTCTTTTCTTCTATCCTTGTGCTACTAGTAGTCATTCTTATTGATACCCATTTGCGATAGCATATGCCATTTTGGTTTTTAGTGGAAAAGAATTTAACTTCCTTTCAATTTTGTGTACCATATTGAAACTTGTATGTTTGTTGTTCATAAATGAATTTTTTTTTTTCCTTTTCTATTGAATCTTTATAGGATTAATTGTGGAATTGCAAAAGTTGTATCATTTTTTATCAATTGTTGATCTTTTCTTTTTGTTAAGTAGAATTTGTGTTCCTTATCTTCTTGAAATCTTCTCTTCACCAGTTTCTTTTTAAGTTTATCTTTTTGATTGATCAAATGGTTTGTTTTGCCTTATGTGATCTTATTATCTTTTTCAATTACTTCAGCTAAGGCATTAGAAATTGTACTTCTGATAACTTAGCTAGTGATAAGTTGACAAAAGTAATAAGAAGAAAAAGTATTGCAAACTATTTATAATTGTTAAAAATACATTAAATTTAATTTAGTTTATGATGACAATTTTGTTTAACATAGACCCTTTTGTAGTTTTGAGTTTGGAAACATGAGGTATATGCTATAATCCTACTATGATTGAATGAAAACAAATTTCATTTACTTTTAGAGTCTAGGTTGACACAACAAAAACATCCAGCTTACACCTCAAACACTCCTAATGAGTTTGTTGTTATCTTTATAAGTGTAATGTATAAGGCATGTAACCAAAGTTTAAAAGTAAGGCCTCTTATAATCCATGCATTGCTTGTTATTATTGTTATAGTTGCAATATCCCTAGGTAAATTTTCTTTATTGTCTACTCATTTATTAATACTAGTTTACTAACTTTGATGTACAAAAGTTCTATGATATAGTGCTTATAAGTTTGATTTATATAATCTTCTTAGAATGTTAAGTATATATGAGTTTACTTTATAAATTAATATTTTTTTTGGGTAAATGAATGATATATTACTATAGATGGAACTAATTACAACTTTACAAAAGAGTTCTTAGATAAACACTGCACTACTCTAATTTAAGACAGTTGCTAAAGAAGATGTGTTTAAAAGACTAGAAGAACAATTTGAGCTAAAGAAGATGAGTTCAAAAGACCAGAAGAACAATTTGAGAAGCATTATATGTTAAAGTTTCCAAGGACTCTTGACATCCATGGTTAGGAGCTTGTGAACATCTTTAGCAAAAAGACACTCTCTTATTTGATTGATGAGTCTATCGGCTAAATTGTATTTCTCTTCTTTTTTGTCAGTGAATTTCTGGCAACCCGAGCCACCATATATTTTTTTTAATAAAAACTGTTTAAAACGACATCATTTTTGAAGTAATAGGTAGGATGCAGGTCGACCATGGTCAGCCGATCTCAGCTCATGACCCGATTAACCTGGGCCAAAATTGGGCCAGGTCGAAACGGCCGGGTTCTTTTTAACATCCCTAGATTAATATTTCATAATACTGTCAAATTTTCATGAGCAAAGAATTATATTACTTTAATGTGTTTGTCATTAAAAAAAAAAAAAGCCATCTTAAAAATATTTTAACATTCCGACACAAACACGTGTTTCAAGCTATTTAGCAAAATGAAAAGGTGACTTTCAACGAAAAGGGCACAATTGACTTCTTTCGAAATGATGAGGTTGCAATTCAAGTTGATATTAATAAGAAAAATAGCATCGTATATATTATGATCAGAGAAACTATAACTTTAATTTCTAGAAAAGCTAAATCAAATGATTTGAGATCTCAATTCTTACAGGAAACGTTTTAGTGGAGAAAGACAAACAGCGAGCGAGGCGGATCGGGGTCGAGGAGGGTGCCGTTTTCGCGGAAAAGGTGGGCGTCGGGTTCACTCATGAGTCATGACTCACACAACACCCCGTCGAGGTCGAGCACTCCTCACGTTTAGTTAAAATGTGAGGCAATAGCTTCGGTTCACCACCCACGTGACCCTCAGTCCCACAAGTGAAATCTGAGTCTAAAAACTAAAACCCTTCCCAATTCCCAAATGTATGTATATATTTATATTTATTAGATTCTCTAATTTCCCCAAAATGCTTTAGGAAAGACAAAAGGACTGGGCAGTAAATTCATTTGGAACAAAACAACAGTTATGAGATGGAACGAAGAGCATCATAATTGATGTTATGGTCTAAACGGTACAAATTCAGGTGGAGCCGGTGAAAGTAACGGAATGGCAATTTGAAAATACCCTTCACTTCAGATCCTCTTTTATCTCTACGGAAGGATGATTAGATTTAGAAGAATATATTTATTATAAAAGGACTGCGATGTTGACTTTTTGAATACAAATATGCAAATCTGGTCTTATGGAAAATTAAATCAAACAAGCCCAAGCCCATAAGAGAGAAATCAAATCGAGAGACTCGTGCACTCCAAGTCCAACTCCTCTACATTAACCCCCCGGTTTCTCTCTCTATCAGGAGAAAGAAAACCCCTCTTCCTGCTCGCTCCTGCCCTCTTTTCTCCCCAGAAAACAAACAAAGAACACAACTTTCTTCCCCAAACCTCAAATCCAATCACCCCCCGTCCATCTCCGGCCAAAATGGGCAAGGGCGGATCTCTAAGCGACAGCGTTCTGAAGAAGATCCTCCTCTCCTACACCTATGTGGCAATCTGGATCTTCCTCTCATTTACCGTCATTGTGTACAACAAATACATCCTCGACAAGAAGATGTACAATTGGCCATTTCCCATATCTCTAACCATGATCCACATGTCCTTTTGCGCCTCTCTCGCCTTCCTCCTCATCAAAGTTTTCAAATTTGTCGAGCCTGTGTCGATGTCTCGCGAGCTTTACTTCTCATCCGTTGTGCCCATTGGAGCCCTCTATTCTCTTAGCCTCTGGCTCTCCAATTCTGCCTACATCTATCTCTCGGTGTCTTTTATTCAGATGCTCAAGGCCCTTATGCCTGTTGCTGTTTATTCTATTGGGGTCTTGTTTAAAAGAGAGAGCTTTAAGAGTGATATTATGGTCAACATGGTCTCGATCTCGCTTGGTGTGGCTGTTGCTGCTTATGGTGAGGCCAGATTTGATACTTGGGGCGTTCTCCTCCAACTGGGTGCTGTTGCTTTTGAAGCCACAAGATTGGTATTGATCCAGATCTTGCTCACATCTAAAGGGATCACCTTGAATCCTATTACTTCTCTTTATTATGTTGCGCCTTGCTGTTTGGTTTTCTTGTTTGTACCTTGGATTTTTGTGGAGTTCCCTGTCTTGAGGGATACGTCGAGTTTTCATTTCGATTTTGTCATCTTTGGGACCAATTCTTTCTGCGCTTTTGCGTTGAATCTTGCCGTCTTCTTGCTTGTGGGAAAGACTTCTGCTTTGACTATGAATGTGGCTGGTGTGGTCAAGGACTGGTTGTTGATTGCTTTCTCGTGGTCGGTCATTAAGGACACCGTGACTCCAATTAATTTGTTTGGGTATGGACTCGCATTTTTGGGTGTTGCCTATTACAATCATGCCAAATTGCGGGCATTGAAGGCAAGTGAGGCACAGAAGAAGGCTCAACAGGCTGACGAGGAGTCAGGGAAATTGTTGGAGGAGAGGGAAGGAGATGGAAATAACGTGAGAAATGAATCCAAAAACTGATACTTTTCATTCACTGAGTTATATAATTCTAGGCGAGTGGTAATAAGAGCAAAAAGGAGATGGGGGAAGATCAAGAAGGGTTTGGCACTGGGGCAAAAGGTTGTTGTCATAGGGTGCCTCAGTTTTTATTGCTCATTCGGTATGTTGGACTTTAGGTTCTATGTCTGTCATGGTAGTTATGCTAAGGGATTTGAGATCTCTATTAATCTGCTGAGTAGTGTTTCTCAGCAGAGGATGCATCTTGAAGGCCCTGTATTCTTTTCCATCTTGGTCCTTTTTATTTTACCCTGTCTATGTAGGAACCTTCTTATAATTCCAAGTTTTAAACTGTTGTTGTTCATGTCAATTCTTGACAATGTTTAGGCGGATTGGCTTGTTTTGTTTATGTTATGTTTCATTTATTCACATATTCAGTGCGTATCATGTGTGTAAAGTTTAGGACCTAAATAACAACGAACATTTTAAAACCTAACCGCCTTGAAGTTGGGACTTGCTTTACAAGGTTTCCTGGTTGGAAGTTCATGTTGGCATGGCAATTTGCAAGCAATGGATGTTCGTATTTCTACGGTAGCGAAGCTTCTCTTTAGTACCGACAAATTTCTCGCTGACTCATAGTAGTAAGTGACTAAATTCACACTTTTACATTCTGCAGTTATGGTTTATTTTGTTGGAATCAGAATCGTTGATAAGAATGCTCCCCTCCTTATCCGTACAATAATTAGGCACTTTAGCCAACATGAGAAGATTATTTGAGTACAAGAAACCATTTACTTATATATAAATGCAAAAATTAGGTATGATTAGTTTCGCCAACTTGGATTGTGCTCTCCCAAGTAGACCTTAGTTTCCAACTCATCAAGGTAAGCTGTCTGTCCATCAAGGGTCTGTTTTGATCTTCCAAATTGAGATCAGCGGCTGCTTTGCCATGGAATCTGAAACTGTTTGAAAATGTCACGTGTCATAAAGAAATTTGCTGATTCAATTGTTGTGCCTTTGACATTTATCAGCTCAGCAGCCTGTGTTGTCTGGTACATTATCCTTCATTTTTCCTCCGAAAATGCAATCTTTTGCTCTTATAACTTAACGTAGACTCTGACCAGCAGGATCGCTCTTTCCGATATACAGCTGGGTCGCTTACTAACAATTCTCACTATAACCCATAAACATGTGATTCGCGGCAACTTAATTAATGAACCCAGTAATCGCTCTGTTTGTCTTAATTCTCAAGTTTCTTTTTCTTATGAGAAGGGGGCAAAAAGATGTGAGCTTTTCGTGCAAAAAGAAAAGTCATTAGTTTGGTGGTAGATGGTGCTTCTGTTCTCAATCTTTGCAGGAAAATGAATTCAGTGGAAGGGCTTGAAATGGTCTTTGGTCACATCAGGAGCTACTGAGAGCAGAGTCAACAGTTAGGCTTGCCTAAAAGCTGTATCGCTTTTTGCTGTAATTGAAAGGGACATTATTTGGTAGGATTTGAATAGAGGTTCTCGTACTATTATCGTTATTCTAAGTGGCAAATACAATACGACATAGAATATCTAACAATCAAACTCCCATATAATGTTCATTGACTGTAAAAACCAATGATTTGTACAATTAACCTCGTATACTATGATTTTAGAAACTTAATTATCATATGCTGTTAACCATAGAAGAAATGAAACACTAGGCTGTAAGGCTTTGTGCCAAATTGTTCCATACCATTCTGACTTTGTTTGAGAGGAGTCTTACTGGGATTTTATGCCATATGAAACAATCTTGAGATTCTAACTCTGGGATATATGAGGGCCTTAATTCAATGATCTCATGAGGTGAAAGGATAGTACTGTTAGAGGCTCTTGCTTTAGCATAAATAGGATGGTTTGCAAGGACTGCTTTAGCTTGAGCATTCAGAATTAGAGGCTCTTGCTTAGTCCAATTGTCGAACTAAAGAGAAGAACTTTTCCCATTCCTAACTCTACAAATAATCTCGGAATAAAACTCAATCTTTTAACTTTAGTAATTGATTTAAAAATCAGGAGTGAGATGTTTTCCTTTTTAGGGGCCAAATACTCCTACCCTTTGTGGAATATGCCACAAGGACCAGGAGTGAGATGTTTTCCTTGTCAGTAATTTTCATAGAATGTATCCCTAACCTTCCCAGTTCTTTAGATTTACATACATCTGACCATTTGACTTTAACATAAGCATTAGCCCCTGATGATTTGCCTATAAGAGCTTCATCATAATCTGTTAAATGGTTTTAACTAACCCTTTAAAAGGGAAGAAGTGGGAGCTCCAGCAGATATGGTGAGAGTTTAGTATAGAAATAATCAGTTGGAATATGCCCCTATAAAAAAGGTCCTTGTTCACCCATGACTTAAGCCTATTTTAAATTTTCTTCACTAAGGGTAAACATTCAAAGAAAGACTGTCTTCTAATAGCTACAGGGAGTCCTAAATAGGTCAAAGGAGGGGATTTCCTGCTATTCCAATTAGACTAGCAATACACTATTTATGAGAGCTCGCAATTCTAGAGAGAAAAATAATGGTTTTTATTGAATTTTACTGTTAGTCCACATAAAGCCTCAAACTCCTTGATAGAGTTTATCATAATTTCAATAGATTTTTTATCAACCTTGCTGAAGAGTATAATATCATCCGCAAAAACAAGGTTACTAAGAGGAATATTCTTAGTTTTAGAATAATATTTAAACCCTGAGTCAGTTCCTACGTTATACTTTAGCAACAGGGACAAAGTTTCCATGCAAAGGATGAAGAGGAAAGGGGAGAGTCCCCTAGCACCCTTAAAAATTCTAGATCGAGTAACACACTAAAGGATGGGGTAGCTATACATTATTTTAGCCAATTAAAAAGTGTGTTTGGAAACCTATAGGCTTCTAGTAGGTGGAAAAGAAAATCTAGCTAACAGTATCAAAAGCCTTATGGAGGACAAACTGACACTACAAGAAAATCGTCTATTGCCGACGGAATATTCCGTCGGTTAAATGGACATTTCCGTCGGCGATTCTCATTACCGACGGTAAGGGACGGCAAGTTGA
>JAOQMQ010000008.1:15748371-15761927 GCA_027563845.1 Erythroxylum subrotundum
TCCAGTCTGTCCATTTAATCTAGTCTGCAACTTTGCTGCTTTCACTTTATGTGTTTGCTTAATTGTTGGTTTACTCTCTCAAAATTTCCATGAATGTTATCCATTTTATCTTGCAAGTATTCTCATCCTGTTTCTCTTTTACAGTTAAGTAGAAATCTTCTCCATCCGTCTGGGCTTTTATATAGTGGTTGGAATCACAATTGTGCACTTGCAGGTCCACTATTTCTGGCCTTTGGAAAACCACATTAGGATGGAATTTGAAAGCAAATGGAATCAGGTTACAAACAATTTTGGAGGCCAAATAACCTCTAATACAATCTCAGTTATGTTTGGAAGGTACTTTCAGAGTTCAAATGTACGATCAGGTCATCTCTAATGTTTACAACACAGTATGAGACTTGTTTTTTCTTTGCAAAACCAGAACGATGGAGGTTCCTGAAAGCTGTAATGGAGTGGCCAAGTTCTCATTTGAATATCTATGTGGTCAGCCGGTAATTTATTGCAGTATAGGAGTTTATCATCTTCTTGCATTTGCTTGAATAACTTTTTTAGTAAATGCATGTGGCATTATGCATTTGATTCACTAAATACTTGTGTATAAAATACAACCAAAATTTCTACCACGTCCATCTAAATTATGAAATCAATCCTTCTTGTTATGATTTCAATTTCAGCCGTATTGGAGGGGAATGCATTTGGAATAAGAAATTCTTTTTGTTTTGAGATCATCAATAAGTGGTTCTCTTTTCTTTTTCCCCTTATTCTCTTTTCATGGTGATTGACAGCTAGGTGCAGCAGATTATATTGCAATAGCAACAAACTATCACACTGTCTTTATCTCTGACATTCCAATGATGAGTATGCAAATCCGGGATAAGGTATTTATTAAATTCAATGATGGAGAGATTGTATATGTGCAAGTGTAACATAAATTTCAAACTGTTGAGTTTTCTTCAAATGGAACATGAAATGTATGCATAATTGCCCTCTTTTTTTTGGTTGCATATGGTATGCTACTAAATTTAGAATCTTAGCCTTGTGAGATGACAAAGAAAACGGAGGGAAAGTTTTATAGCAAAATTTTTTTCTCGAAGTATATGGTATCTCTTTTGAGATGACATGGATCATATGTGTTAAGCACATTCTAATGTACCTCTGATGCATGCTTGTATGTAGGTGTTATCATAGTATCCTATGAGTAACTTATTGTTAGAAATCTCCGCTGATCAACTGGACTGGCCATGAGATTACTCCATAACAGTTTCCATCACGATGCATAAATTGATTTATTATTAATTTTTTTCAGGCACGTAGGTTTATCACCCTCATAGACGAGTTATACAATCATCATTGCTGCTTATTTTGTTCAGCAGCATCTTCTATTGATGACTTGTTTCAAGGAACTGAGGAAGGTACACTTTTCGACTTGGAAAGGTAGGTAGTTCGCTCCTTTCTATCTTTCATATTGAACTGATCTCAACTGTAGTTTTTTTTTTGACTTTAATGCTGTGGTTCTAACAGATAGTCTAATATATTAATGCTTGCACAAACTTACAAGATTTTCACGGAGGCTGGTATCAGTAGAATTCACTTCTGTCAATTGTTTCAAAATCTTTTGATATCTATCTTCACCAAGATTCGGATGTGGCAAAGTTGCTAAAAGTTTTACCTTGATATAGTACTAAGATGTGTGAGCTTCCAGTACTTATTTGAACTGATGAAACAAGTGATTGATCTTTTGTAGTGTATAGTGAATCTAGATTACTGAATTTATTGATAGGATTTGAATTATACTTGAATTTTGTCAGTTCTCATTGCTACATTTCAAATTAAAATGAGTGATTGACATGTTCAAATGTAAAGTGAAACTAGATTACTGAATTTATTGATAGGATTTGGATAATATTGAAGTCTACTAAAATTTTGTCAGTTTTCATTGCTACATTGCAAATTAAAATTGATGAAGTAGTTGACAGGCTAATAAGAAGGCATTGATGATGAAAGAGACTGTAGCCACAGACTAATTACAAGATAAATAGAAGAATTATGTCACAGACTGCTGCTGGTGACTTGTATCCTCAAGGCCAAAAAAAAAAAAGGAAATTATTTAGTATTCCTGTTTAGTCATGTTTGTATTGCCTGGCATAGCTGGAAGATATCCTAGTGAGCATTTAACAGTTATTTGCTACGCCATTTATTGTTTGGAGGTATGGAATTACTACCACTTGATCTCTTCGATTATTGTGGCTGTTAATCATTTTTTCCTTGTTGCAGTTTCCAATTTGAAACAGAGATGGAAGGCACAAAACTTCGGAGAGATGTTTTGGCTGAAGGCAGTGTGGGGACTGGAGGTAGGCCAGCTGGGATAATCTCAATGCTATCTGGTCAGGAAGAGAGATTTGCCTTCCATCGGGCTGTGAGTATCTCTTTTCAGAACTTATGTCCTTGTCATGCTCATAGTCACCACAACAGTGAAAAGGATCACAATTTAGATATTCTTTGGCGGATAATGTCTGCTTGCCACAATTAGCCGATTGTAATTTCAGTACAATCGCAAACCAAATATCTGAAGGATTATTGTTATTCACTTATTTTAGCTTTACAATCATTTTTTGGGTGTATCACTATTTCACTCGAGAATTTACACTTGTTATGTTCAACCGGCTATCTACTAAAATGTTGAAAACAAATTAGTGAGATGGCTTGTTAAGAAACTAGCTTTCTTTGTAGGTCTCCCGACTAATTGAAATGCAGACTCCTTTGTACCTGGAAGGGGTTCATACAATTCATCCTTCTTTTCAGAGACAACAGGGCAGACATAATGATATTCATTCAGGTTCCTTACAGATGCAAACTTGACCATGAGCTGCAAACTGTTATTTTTAGTCTCTCAGAACTATATTTTGATATGCATGTGATGGCACAAGGCCATCTCGGTAGTTCCTATCTGATGTACCCATCAGTCACATAATGCATGAATTTCGTTTCATTCTTTTTCTGCTGCATTTCTGGTAGTCAATAATCATCATGGAAGTAGATCACTCTTTTGATGAGAGAATGTATTGACGTGATCAAACTGACTTTATAAGTTGCACTGCCTAGACTAATTGTATTTGCAGTTCTCTCTAATTCTCATTTATCATATTATATATGTCTACTATTGATATTTCCATCAGTGTCCTAGGTTTTCCATGTTTAGTATATGTCTACTATTGATATTTCCATTAGTGTCCTAGGTTTTCCATGTTTAGTAACCAATCAACCATAAAATATACAAAGCTTTATGTCTAATCCCGTCTCATAAACCATTGATTTGCTGGCGTCGGTTCTTGTGTAACTCTTTACTTGAGACAACCTCATCGTGTGAACTTGCCGAGTTAGTTGTCTTGGGCTAATAAAGAAACTTATTGGCAATTTTTGGCTTTAGTAGTTTTTAATAGGTCGGCTCATAATTCAGGCTTACATTTAAATTGACTCGAGATTTAATTATTTTAAGCAAAATATTGTTTTATTTAAAAAAGTTAGGCTTCAAGTAAGCTTAAGTTTGGACAGTTCAGACTTGGATTTAATTAAAAAAATTTGTTTTATATGTTTAATTTAAAAAATATTATTTTAAAAAAATTGACGAGGGTTATCCCCTGAATCAGCCATCCCTAAATTTCATAATACTAATAATACGAAAACTAGAATGTGGAGGTGGAGGGCAGATCAACCGTAAAGATTTTCAAACTAAATGTCATAATACTAAAACTAGAATGTGGAGGTGGAGGAGGAGCTCAACTGCAAAGATTTAAAAATGAACAAGTCATGTTCTGTCTTCTTTGCATGAGTTGCTTGCATGGATGTAACTTCTGCATGTGAACATCACGAAGTTTTCCTTTTTTTTTTTTTTTTTGGGGGAGACAGGTCATTAAACAAAGCCACAAATTAGCAATCATTTTTGTAGCAACCCATATGATGTTGCAAATTGTGATACGACTTATGTCGAGTCCTACAAGAAGAAAACTAACATGATTATTACATTATGATAATTTAAGATCTGGTCTCGTCACCTAATGAAGGTTCATCTTTTCATTGGCATGTTGTTCGTCACCTGTCCTTTTCTCGTAAAACTTTTATTAATGCACTCAACTTATACATTCAAGTAAGTTGTTTAAGCTTACTAGGTCGTGCATGTTGGAGGCCATCGGGGAAGAAGAGAAGAAAGGGACATTAAAAAAAAAATTATTTCTATCTTTCAACTTGTTATTTCCATAATATAATATATGATTACAAGTCTTTTTATAGACTAAATATTAACTATCAATTAAAATAAACATCAGACTTTTTAGCTTAACAACTTTTAATAAAACAGCTATAACTTTCTTTAAAAATCTCCAATGAATAACTTGCACTATTTAAAACTAGAATTAATAAGCTTTAAATCTATATTTAGTTCACCAATAAAAGTATCCATTTGCCTTCCCAAAATGTCTTTAACATTCATCACTGTTGAAGACAAAAGTCGTGTTTACTTAATCGCAGAACTTTCCTTCACAACTCCAACCATCTCTCTAAGCTACTGAAATCTATCTTTTTTTAGGGGTTTTGTAAAAGTATCAACTATTTGATCAAGTGTTTTGATGTATTCTATCTCAACTTCCTTGTTGGTAATGCAATCCCGAATAAAATGAAACCTTGCATCTATATGCTTACTTAGATCATGAAACACTAGATTTTTTGCAAGAGCAATGACTAATTTGTTGTCTACCATAATTTTAGTCACGTCTTTTTGAGCAAAATGAAGTTCACTAAGCAATCTCCTTAGCCATGTCAATGAAGTTCGCTAAGCAATTTCCTTAGCCATATTGCATGACATGCTCCGGTAGTTACGGAAACATACTCCGATTCATATGTTGAGAGTGTTACGACTGATTTTTTTTAATACCATGAAATTGCATTTTCTCCAAAGAAAAATATAAACCTGGTAGTACTTTTCCAATTATCAATATCACCAGTATAATCACTATGACAATATCCTTTTAAGTGAGCCTCATTTGAAGAAGTCTAAAAAATGCCATAATCAAAAGTACCTTTTAAATATCGAAGAATTCTCTTTGCAGTTCGCATGTGTTCTTCACTTGGATTCTCCACAAACTAACTCACTAATCCCCCGACAAATAATATATCAGGTTTGGTATATGTCAAGTACTTTAGGCTTCCCACAAGGCTTCGAAATGTGGTTGTATTGACTTTCCATACTCCATCCCCCTTAGAGAGGTTTACTCCGCACTCCATCGGAGTATTCACAGGATTGTAATCTATCATCTATTTTTCTTTTTCTTTTTTTTACAATCTCTCTTGTATACGACTCTTGAGAGATAAATATCCCATCACTCCATTCTATCCCCAAATAATATGACATAAGCCCCATATCATTCATCTCAAATTTTCGTACTGTTGTCTTCTTAAAATCATCATACGCTTGTGGATTATTTCTCGTGAGAATGAGGTCATCCATATAAATGGAATGAATTTCTTTCTCTATAGCTTACACCAATTTTTGGTCTTTAATAGCCTCTTCAAAACTCAAAGATTCATCATGTGCAAATAGACAAAAAAGATTCTCACCGTCTATTCTTTGATAACATCGTAAATATCTCCTATGCTTTGAGATCTTTGAGGTTGTTTGGTTGAGCTTGTTGAGGAAGGTGTGGAAGGAGTTGAACTATCGCCTTCAGTTTCTTGGTCCTCATTCTCATCTTCTCTCAAATATGGAAGAAAACTGTATGCTTCTTCTTGAACACTCCAATCACATGAAGCATCTTCCTTAAACTCCACATCTCTACTAATCACAACTTTCTTATAAAGAAGGTCGACACATTTGTACCCTTTAGAGTTCCAAGCATAGTCAATAAATACCATCTTCTTGCTCTTATCATTTGTCCCTTCTTATTCGAATACATGAGCATAACCAATAGATCCGAAAATTATTAAATGCCTCACACTTGGCTTCCATCCACTCCATGCTTCTTAAGGGGTTATTGTCTCCAAACTCATTATAGGTGAACAATTCAAGAGACAAATCACACATGCAATTGCCTCAGCCCGTGGCCCGGCCGACCATTTCTTTTTAAAGAAAAACTTTCAAAACGATGTCATTTTGGAAGTAACAGTCGGGCCACTAGCCAGACTGGGCAAGCCCATGACCTGCTAAACCTTGACCAGTGGCTCGATGGGGCTGACCATGGTCAGCCCGTGGCCCGGTCTACCCAGGTCAAAATCTAGCTTGGCCGAGCCTTTTTTGACATCTCTACTCCTTAGACATATTCTTACTTTTTAGCATTATCCTTGTCATGTTAAGAATTGTCATATTCTTCCTCTCTACAACCTCAGTTTGTTTTGGTGTCATAGGACGTCAAATACTATTTTCCTCACAAAAAATCTTAAATTCATTAGAAATGAACTCTCCACCTCTATCAGTTCTTAGAATTTTAATTTTATGTCCACTTTCTTTTTCAACAAGAAGCTTGAATTTCTTAGAGTTAATTACAAAAAAAGCCCAAATTTTCATCAAATTTTTAATTATAGCCCGAACTTTAAAAAGTAGCAATAAAATGCTCAAACTTTCAAAGTTTTTCAATTCTAGCCTAAACTTGAAAAACTTTAAAAAGTGATAATAAAATACTCAAGCTTTCATTTTTTAAATTCTAGCCCGACGTTATCTATTGTTCTCCTGATGCCCTCAGCCCTTTGTTTTTTGTTTGTTCTTCTAATGCCCCAAATTACTCTCCCATTACAGTGTACTGTACTAGTAAGCTCTTCCTTTTCAGTTCGTTCTCCTGATATCCTTAGTGTGAGGGCATCAGGGCTATATAATTTGAAAATCAAACAGTGAGGGTGTAGAGAGAACAAACTGAAAATGAAAGGAAAATTGAATTTAAAGCGTAAGGTTGTTGGGGCAACGTAATCTGATTTAGGTTATTTTTAAACAACGAAGTCATTTTAATTATGTGATTAAACGATGTCATTTCATTAATCTTTATTTGTTGTGTTAATTTTGGCTAACGTGTATTAATAGTTAAGGTTTCTGAAACACGTGGCAAGTCATGTTAGCAAACTTAATGGAAACACTAACATTAGGCTAGAATTGAAAAAATTGAAAATTTGGACATTTTATTGCTATTTTTTGAAGTTCAGGTTAGAATTGAAAAAAATTAAAAGTTTGGACATTTTATTGCTACTTTTTAAAGTTTGGGCTATAATTGAAAAATTAACGAAATTTTAGACTTTTTTTGGTAATTAACCTAATATTTTAAATGTGTCAAAAACTTCACTCTTATTCTTCAAAAAATAAACCCACGTCTTCCTAATGTAATCATCGATAAATAGCACAAAATATGTGCACTTACTGTAAGATTATGGCTTAATAGGACCACACACATCTGAATGTACAAGTTGTAGAGATTTGGATGGTTGCGAAAGTGACACCTTTGGAAAGCTCTTTCTTGCATGTTTTCCAAGTAGACATGCCTTGCACAATTAATTCGGGTGGTTGATTTTGGGAACTCTTTCCGCCATATTTTTTGTTCCTAGCATTTTAAGCCATTCAAAGTTGAGGTGCCCGAATCTTATCTGTCAAATCCATGAAGGATCCTTGACACAAGCTTGCAAACACTTCGCATATGTCGTTTTCACATTTAATATGAACATCCGGTTTTTTGTCATATCAACTTTTGCAATAAGTTTATCATCTTGATTTTGAAGCCACAAATAATTGTTCTCTATTTTCACTTTGTGCTCACTCTTTAAAAGTTGACCGATGCTTAAAATATTGCTCTTCATTTTCAAAATGTAGAAGACATTGTAGAGAAGTTTATGGTCTTCATCTTTTGTGGCCAAAATCACCGAACCATTGCCCCTAATCTCTACCTTTGTATGATCTGCAAAATAAACATTCCTGCCACTTTTGTATCCAACTCCACAAATTTACTTTTGTCTCGTATCATATGGTTGCTTGCACTGTTGTCGACATACCATGTGGCGTATTTTTCTATAAATCCTTCTTTTTGAGAAAACAAAAGAGTATTTTCTTCCACTTCCTTATGCTCGATAAAGTTCGTCCCCTCATCACAACTCTTAGTTTAACATTCACAAGAATAGTGACCATTCTTCCCACATGCATAACATTCTATTTGGCTTTTATCCTTTCTCCAATTATTATTTCTTCTTCTTCCAGCACCTCTTTGAGAACTCCTGTTTCCAACTTTTTCATGAACTAAATTTTTCTCACCTTTTTCTTGAGCTATGGATTCATTCTCCTTCATTGAAATCGACTCAAACTCAGAACTTAGAGTTTGGAGCCGCACCTTCTTCATCCTATCAACTTTGACCATGAAAGTCTTTAGAATTTCCCAAGCATTCTTGGCTCTTGTCGCTTTGGCTATCTTCTTGAACATGTCATCATCTGCCCTCATCTTTGGAATTGTCATATCCCTTCTCAACAAGGTCCTATAAGCCACAGGACCTAATTATAGCCTTCATACGTAACGCCCATCAATCATAGTTTATTTTCGTGAGTTGTGGGTATTAAAAGATGATATTTGTTTTGGTCATCAATTAAACAAGGCTACGATACCACTTTGTTGGAAGTTATAGAGGAAGAAGAAAAGAAAGGGATACCTAAAAACTTTTATTTCTATCTTTCAACTTGTTATCTCCGTAACATAACATCTAATTACAAGTCTTTTTATAGGATAAATATCAACTATTAATCAAAAGAAATAACAGATTTTTTACCTGAACAACTTTTAATGAAATAGCTATAGCTTTCTTTAGAAACCTTTAACGAACATGAACCTTGCACTATTTAAAACTAGACTTAATAAGCTTTAAATCCATATTTAGTTCACTAATAAAAGCATCCATTTGCCTTCCCAAAATGTTCTCTAATATTCACCACCTGTTTATGACAAAAAGTCATGTTTACTTGATTGCAAAACTCTCAACAGTGTATTCAAGGTTGATATAGGGATGGGAATTATTTGCGGCAGTGTTGGTGGGCAAGAGAAAAAATCAGTTCTATTACAAAACCAAGATAGCTAGGTTTTTACTAATCGTAGTATAAGTTACAGTTGCTATTAAGATATGGGTTATGATATCTTATTATTTAATTTTGGACATTATTTGATAGTTGGACTTTAGTTGGCTTTATGTGGGACTCTTCTAAGACAAGTTTGATAAGGTTTTAAATCATAATTAAGATGAGATTTAAATATATAGTCTATTTTGGGATAATGGCTATCTAAGGAAGAATATTTCTGAACATGTCAATTGATTATGGAAAATGTAGTGTGGATGGGATTTACGTGTATAGTGGGTTGAATGTTGTTGTTTTTAAAAAGGAAAAAACGGTAGGTTTTGGGTGACTTGGCAGCTGAGATTCCTAGTTTTGGGTGACTTACCACTAGGTTGATATATCTTCTGGGTTTTCTTTATAGAATCGGAAGTGATTTTTAAATAGTTTTGCTTCTCTATTATAAATGTTGGGCTGTTACCTGATTTCTAGATGTCGTAAGCTATGTCTTGTCAGTCATTTATTTCTCTTTTGTTCTCAAATGTAGAAAAGGAAGATAAGAGCTTTAGATTCATTTTGGATTGTTACTTGGAATAGATCTAGACTTGTTCCTATTGTAACATATGTTTGTGAATGGCCGAAAGTTTTAAATAGTTAATTTAGGAAAGGAAAGAAGCATTTTCAGGTCTCTTTTGTGCATTTTTTTGTGAAGGAAATGGGAAAAACTAGAAATGGTTTGTGTGACATAGGACTTTAAAATAGATAACTTATTGATATGCAAAATATAAAGTTTTAAGTTTCTGGAACTTTAACATATTTCCTGTTATGTTATTAGAGACTTTAGGACACCTTTAACTTGTAATGCCAATTCATTTTCGTTACTATGGTGGAAGTAGCATGTGTACTGCCTTAAGGGCCACAATAATGGTGTGTGTTTAAAAATTGTGGCCTTAATGACCATGGTAATAGGATCCATCCCATTTTCATGTCTTGAAAAGCCAAAACAGGTTGGATGTACGCTTTTTCTCTTTCAATGTCTATACTTTGAGATGTGTTTGGATGATGGAGATGGTTGTAGCATTATAGGTGGAGTAATTTCATGACTCATCTTACTTGGTAGCCCATCTTAACTGCACTTTTAACACTGGTAGCCCATCTTAACTGCACTTTTAACTATGTTAGGCTGCTGAATTAGTGGTTCACCTTTGAGGGATGGATTGCAATTTCAATCTTTTGCAATAACATGTTCTCTGTGTTTGTTATTGCAAAAATGTAGTTTGAAATAAAATGTAAGCGTGGAATATTCTTATGGCTTGTTAATAATTAGCTGAGGTAGCACAATTTTTCCATATGCTTGTGAAAAGTGGATTTGTGTTTTACTAGCTCCAACTGTTATTGTTTGTGATCTATGTTCTTAACTTACCTTTTTTGGATTAAGTTGTATCTAGCTTGGCAAACATAATGAAATATTAAACTAAATAATTGATAGAAATAATTGCAACAATTTAAACCAAGAACTTGAAGTAGTTGTACATCTACGAATTCAAATCTTTCTTTCCCATTGAAGGTTAGGGATTTTGATTTAATTTAACTTCCATAATCTTTTGGGGTATTCATCTTGTCTTTGGTTTAGATAATGTCCTACTAATGATACTATATGCTCCAAAGATAGCTTTTTTTGGTCAGTTATTAGTTACTGAAATGGAAAAACCAAGGTCATTTTTAGGCCTAGAAAAATGTACTTCCTTATCCTTAGCCACTAGGGTCATTATGTTTATTCTGCCTTTGCCTTTTTTTCTATAGTGTGATTCTTTTTCCTTAAGTTGGTGTTGGGTTATTTGAGTTAGGGTTTCACTTAAATTATTTGTTTGGGAAGTAGTTTTGGTTTTTTTGTTCTATAATTCCCTCTTTTATGTAAGTACCTTAGAAAATTTATTTCTTATAGTCATGACTCGTTTAAGTTTGCGTAGAAATGTCGAAAGACCAAAAAGAATTGTGGTTGTCTTGATTATAAGGTTACAAATGTGTAATATTGTTGGTTGACTATTGAGTTTGTTGGCATCAATATAGTTATAGGCCAAGGGTTAGAAGTTATTTTCTAAAATTTTATGCAAATCGAGATAATGTAAAGCGAATTGTGCATGACAATGATGAGTCATGCATTTCAATGGTTAGGATGAATAGGCAAGCAATTTTTAAACTATGTGAAATGCTAGAAAGTATAAAAGGATTAAAGTCAACAAAAACATGTTTATTGATGAATAAGTAGCAATTTTCTTACATATTATTGCTTATCATGTTAAAACTTGAGTAATTAGGAAAATTTTTAGAAATTTAGGTAAGACAATTAGTCGGTGTTTTCATAATGTTTTAAATGCAGTGATGCATTTGTAAGATATTTTGTTTAGAAAACCTAAGCCTATACCAACAAACTCTTCGGACCATCGGCGGATATAGTTTAAGGTAGATAATCATCCTATTACTTTTATAAGAAAATATAATGCACGTGATTAAAGTTCCTCATTATTGTTTATTTCATTTGAATTGTAGAATTGCTTAGGTGCTCTAGATGGGACATATATCAGGGTTAATATGTCAATTACAGATAAGCCTAGATTTTGAACTCGTAAGGGTGACATTGCAACAAATATGTTAGGTGTGTGCACACCTGACATGCAATTTGTTTATGTTCTTCTTGGTTGGAAAAGGGTCAGTAGTTGATGGTCGAGTTCTTCATGATGCAATTACTAGGAGACATGGACTAAAAGTGCCTCATGGTAAGCTTTCCTATATGATATAGGAAGGTTGTTTTAAATTTTGTATATGAAATAATGTAAATTAAATAAATTATGTAGTGTTTTTTTTGTATAGGTTTCTATTACCTAGTCGATGTATGTTAATAAATTGTTAGGGCTTCCTTGCATCTTTTAGAGGTCAAAGGTACCATTTGAATTAATGGCGTCAAGGTTACCAGCCAAGATCCAGAGGAATTTTTTAATATGAAATATGCAGCTGCACACAATGTAATTGAGAGGTGTTTTAGGTTATTGAAAATTAGGTGGGCTATTCTTAGGAGTCCATCGTTTTATCCAATAAAGACACGCAATCGAATTATTATAGCTTGTTGTTGCTTCATAATTTTATTACACAGAAGACGAGTTTTGATCCCATGGAGAGTGATTTAGGGGATTATTTTCACACAAATCCAGTTTTTAAGGAGGATTCTATAACTACTATTGACCCAACTAATGCTTGGAAAAATTTGAGAATTGAATTGGCACGCGAAATGTTTAATGAATGGCGAACATCTAGGCAAAATGAAAATTGACATTTTTTAGGCGTTCCATTATGTTTGAGTGTTAGTTGTCGTACTCTTTGTTGTTTATGTTGTAAGCTATTATTGTAGACTATGTTGTTCTCTTAAGCTGTTGATGTTTAATGTTAATAAAATGAAAAATTTTATGAATGTTTTTATTTTTCCTTTATTATGATGATTATTTTTTATTTGTCAATACTGCTTTAATTTGCTAGATAAGTTTATTGAGGAATTCCCTATCAACTACTAATTTTCAAAGTTCAAAAGGAACAAAAAGAAAGTGGAACTATGAAGAGGATATTGTGATAGTTTCTTGCATAATGTGGGAACATACAATGCTTATACTGGATTTAAAGCTGGCTATCTCAATGAATTAGAAAGATTGGTAGTAACAAAACTCCCTAATTCAAACTTAAAAGCCAGACCTCACGTAGAGTTTAGGATTAAGACTTTAAAGAAAGAGTGGAGCATTATATATGATACGGTAAGGAAAGATACTAGTAGTTTTGGATGGGATAGCGAAAGGAAGATCGTCATTACTAAAGATCATGTATAGGATTCTTACTTAAATGTAAGTATTGAACTTTTAACTTGTTTAAAGTATCTTCTTTAACTGCTTTCTTGTCATTTATGCAAATTATTAAAGTTTTTTTTTCATCTTGTTAGAGTCACAAAGATGCTGCTCAATTTCGAAAGAAGAATTTTCCTTTTTATAATAAATTGACTGGGATCTATAGAGAAGATTGTGCAATTGGAAATGGCGCACAAACTGCTGCAAATATTCTTGAAGAAATGGAAAGACAAGAAGGTCTAGATGGGATAAATGAAGCTAGGGAAGATGAATATGAAGTTGAGCATGGTTTGCATGACATGGATGAATCCTTTACCTAACCTTAAACATCAACTCTTGAAAGAGAAGCTGAAAATATTTTAGCAAAGAGGAGAAAAAAAGAATTATGATACGGAAGAACCAAGTCGTGCATATATAATTATTGCTGCTGCCAAGTTATTGGGTGATAACATTAAAGAGATGGGAGAAAAATTATGTAAGAGTATTGGGACCGAAATGTATATTCAACAAAGAATTAAAGAGTTAGATAGTGCATTGGGTGATGTTGGACCCCGAAACTTTTTGAAAGTTAAGACTAATAAATGAGTGATTATCAAGAATATTTGAGTGATTAT
>JAOQMQ010000008.1:15799144-15809841 GCA_027563845.1 Erythroxylum subrotundum
CAGTGGTGAAAATGGATATGAAAAGGAGAATAAACCACATACTAGCGAAGTTGCTTATCTGAAAATTTTTAAGAATTCATGCCACAGCAAAGTTAGTGTCAATATAATTTTCTTGTAAATGGTCACAATTGAATAAAATTTTTACCTACCTCAGGAATAATAAATTTATTTGTGAGAAGGCAAAAAGCAGGAAGTGTGCAATAAGCAAGCAGTGGGATAGAAGTGAGCGGATAGACTATGGTATTTATGTATGCTATCCTTTCCAAAAGTTTCAGTCGCCCATTGTAGCCATACCAAATGGGACAATGCCTGCTTAGTAAAATTTCAATTGAACCCAAGGCCCACCGAAGGACCTGATTCAACCTATCAGAAAGATTGATTGGAGCAGAACCCTTAAATGCTGGACGTGGAGGCATACAATAGATGGATATCCAACCACGAGCATGCATCTTGAACCCAGTTAAAATATCTTCAGTAACAGAGCCATATATCCATCCAATCTGCAAGCAGTCCAAGAAGGATCAGCCAATATACACATACAATAAAATGACATTAAAGTAGCACCACAAAACTTCCTGCTAACTAACCTCCTTGCCCCATTCAGTTTTATCTTCATATCCACAACTAATAACATGTATAGCCTCCTTCAGAAGAGTGGCAGGATTGGTTGACGGCGGAATTCCTCCTTGTTCCATAAATGTAGCTGCAATAAACACTGGTGATTGACCAAAGCGCTTCTCCAAACTCTTCTGAGACATAAGAAGTGATCTCTCATCATCATATCCTGAAAAAATAAGGAAAAGTTTAACACGCTATGTTAACTTCCAACACTATATAGTTCCTTCATGAACTTGTTTAAGGGGAAATTTATTAATAAAAAGTCACTAAATGTGAAGTCACAAAAACACAATGGTTGAAGAACTAGAGATATTATAGAAAAAAAACCTTCAACACCCTCCTCAATGTCTTCCATATTGAAAATGGGGATGGTGGATTCAGTTCGCTTTGCTGCCCTCTTCTTGTCAACATACTTCTTATTACCACCTTTCCCCTTCTTTCTTGATCCACAACAACTCTTTACAATGATATTTGGCTCCAAATCTTCCTCAGTCAACACAGGATCATAACCATACAGTGCTTGCCTGTTGAAACAACAACCAGTTCCCACATAGACTGGACCTTGAATACCATCCTGCCCTTTCAAGTTGATCTGAAACACAATGACAATACAAGGTTGATTACAAAGTGTTGTCAGCAAAATAAAATTGGATTATCAGCAATGCATCAAAAGCAACTTACATCAAAGAAAACAATATTGCGATTGGCATATCGATCATGCAAATCAATGCCATCAAAACGTTGTGGGAATTGCACATAGCATGTCTTCTTTCCAAGTACAGGATCCATTAGGAAACACATGGCTTCTTTAAGAGCTTTGCTATTGTTGAAGTAGTGATCACAATCAACATTCAACAGATATGCACCATTGGTCAACACAGCTGAAACTCGAATCTATTAACAAAAAGGAGTTAGTTTTCATACTATTATATGGCAGATTTATATATCCAGCAGTTAGGAATGTTGAAAGAATCTAAGACATGCAATCCTGTCTGCAAAATGGAAAACAAACACCCCCTATAGTGCCGGATCATTGATAAAATGAGAAGAAGGATCAGATTATAGGAGGTATAGACTAACCAATGCATTCATTGCTCCAGCTTTCTTGTGATGTTGGAAGCCAGGTCTCTTCTCACGAGAAACATAAACAAGTCGGGGGAGTTCATTTCCATCAGTGTCAAGCCCCCCACTATGGCCTAAAAACACTTGTATCATTCCCGGATGATCCCTAGGATTATTTCCAGGCCAAGGGGTGCCATCTTGCATTGTCCAGCCTTCTTCTGGCATCTTCTGAGCTTTGGCAACAAGGGCATTGATACGCACCTTGAATTCTTCATATTCTCTCTTTAACAAAAGAAACAAAAAATTAATTCTCTCAACAAAAGTTAAAAACATGGGACAATACTTAACATCAAAGGAATAAGGAATTGTAGCTTACTTTCATTGCTCTCCGTTCTTTGACAAAAGAAGGCTGTATCTTGTCCTTCAAATAGTCAATCTTTTGGGCAAAATAAAATTCAGGTGCTCTGGGCTCAATGTTGTGCTTCTTGCAAAATGGCACCCACTTTCTTGCGAACTCTGCAGTTTCTGAAAGGGCTTCAAATGTCAGCATTGCTGAACCATCGTCTGAAACATAGCAAGACACTTTGTCGACAGGATAGTCAACAGCTAGTATGGATAAGACAGTATTTGCTGTTACAAGGGGAGGTTCTTTCAAGGGATCCACAGTACTGACAAAGACATCAACAGGAGCCAGTTGTGATGGTTCTCCATCACGATCATATCTGCAACGCATAAGTTACAATTATTAAGGCAATAACATCATCTGCTCCATGCATAATCACAATACCTTCTGTCAAACCCTTATTCAAAGCTAAGCTACCAACCTGAGGGCAAGCCTGTCAAGATAGGTCTCACGATTAACAGGATACCACTTAGGGAACTGATCCAAAAGCCAAGACAAAGCAAACCAAATCTCACAGATAACTGATATAAGCCACAAGGGGTATGCATCTTTGACTGGGTGAGTTGCACGATATTGTAAGAAGAAGCCCAAGATAATGAGTCGAAGTATGATCACAATGCGATAAGGAGTCAGGTGAGATGAGGGGATGGGTACCACACGACTCAAAGGTTGTCTGGCATCATCAGCCCTAAACAAAATGAAGAATGTGGTATCAAATGCTTAATTTTATATCTTAGTAAAACATGAAGCTATTTCATGCTTTCATAATCAGTAGACTGCAAGCAGCACGCTTCAAAGGAACTCAACTAGATTAAGCCCAAATCACAAAGTAGTTGGGAGCATCACAAGTGTTAGCTTCTCCATACATTATGATGACAACATAAGACAAGAAATAAGAAGCAACTTTATGGTGATAACAAGGTCTGTTTCTATCATCCTGGAAAAGAAATCTTTCCTTTTCACCACAAATAGCTCAACAGGCTTTTTCAAACATCTTTATGAATTGGATTTATCTTAGTAGAGCATTCAAACCTAAAGCAACTAAACTAAATCTTTTATGCAGGTAAGCTCACATTTGGAGTTCTTCTCCATTAGAACCTGTGCCTTCAATATCTCCCTTTCCTTCACTGTATCTATTGGTCATTTGCATCATATTTTTCTCCTGTTTGAGTTTCCATCCTTCAACTCTCTCCTTCCAGTCAACATTACCAAGGCCATAGGAGTTCAAGTCTTTTGAAGGGTCCACAATTCTGACAGGAACTGTAACACAAAATGGTTAATTTAACGCAATTGGAAGCCATATGCATGATATAGAACTTTGATATGAAATTTTACATCAACCTAATCAGGCAAGTCCGCGTACCTGGCTGTCTTGGATCTGTGTAAGGAGATGACTGAACATTCCTCTCAGTAGGGCCCAATGGACCAGAAGTAGTTCTTACAGATTGTGTATCAGGTGTAGCACACGGGATTTCACCAGATACCTGACAAATATAGCTATGTCAACCAGCAGAAGATTTTATAGTCCAAACGCAAGCCATTCATACCAAGAAGAAAATAACTTATCTAACTGGCACAAAAAGAAACAAGAAGAAGAAGAAGAAAGAGCGTTCTTCCTTGATATTTGTTTTAAGCAATTAATATGAAGACAGAAAAGTTAACCCAGAAGTTCTAATTCAGCAAAGCTTTCAATAAAATGAATGGCAACAATGCCAATCCACAAGATACTTGAGACTCTCAAACACCTGCTATTTAGGTGCCTTATAGAACAGAAAGCTTTGACGAAATGAAATGCAATCAAACCAATCTGACATAATACACTCTTTTACGAATAAAAGGATGCTTTGGTCAATGTCAGCATATTTTACAAATACACATCCACAATAACAACAATTTGCATATAGAAGGACTAAATAGTACTCAATTTGCATACCGGCTGCCCATTTGTCAGAAGGGGAATTGGTTGTTGAGACTCATGCCTAGAGGATGAAGAAAGATCCACATCATCACTGTGCCACTGGCGTCTAGTCTTGCTATTGCCCTGAGCATAGTCAAACTCATTCTCTAGATCATCAACATCATCTTCATCTTCATCTCCATCCACGCGAGGACTACCTGAAAAAGAAAGAATCATTAATAAAAACCATCAATAAAAACCATTGCTAAAGATTAAAAAGAAACTATTAGCAATCAAGCCAACCTTTGTGTCTCTTATATCTAGTCTTGCACTGTGGACAAGACTGGGTTCCATCTTTTCGTTCATACTCATAACAAGGACGGCACACTGGGAAGGCACATTCATTGCAAGCAACAAAGATGTCACCAGTAGTTGTAACTCCAACATTGTCACCACAAATCTGACATGTCTGGCCATTTAAATTCTTGAGTGGTTTGGGCTGCATGACCACCAAAAAATAAATGTATTCATCATTTTCCTAACACAACGCTGAAAATGAATGGCTACAAAAGAGAACCAAACATATGACAAAAGTGACACAACAAGTCTTCAGAAAAGTATATCTAAAGCCATTGCAGCTAGATGCGTAGTAAACTCCACCAAAAAAAATTAGATAAGTTAAAAACAAGCTACAAGATATCAGGCATAAACTACGTCAAAACAAGTTATATCTTCTGTCATAATGGCCCAATCTCTGGTCCCCCATTGCCTGCAAACCATAGATCTTGGCGCATTTGGTCTCAGAAAATTCTCAGTTTGCATTACAGAAACAGACGTCATATACAAATAAATTTTAGAATGTGAAAAAGGAAACGAAAAAGACAAGCAGCAGATTTTTGGTCATGTATGATAGATCGCATGTCAGGAAAAAGTAAGATTAACCCCTTTGATGGAATCAAGCAATATGTTAGGCATTTTTTTAACAGTAAACGGAAAATATCTTCCCAGAGATCTAACAAACAAATGCAAACGACTCACGTTTTGAAAACCGACAAAAGATCCGCTCGCAGTTTGTAACAAAGCAACAAGAGGGGAAGATAAGAACCCCAAAAGACGGTAATTTTAGAACAATGCTCGAACATTTACAGCAGTTAACACAAAAACGAGTTCAAAACTCAATCTCACACCACAGCGCTGGAATTTTATACATAGTACTAAAGAGTCAACAGATCCAGAAATGACTGCCCAACTTATAACGAAACTGAACAGTCAATCTCACAAGCAGCTGAAGATCAACATCCAACTGAAAATCACTTCTGCAAGGCAGCAGCTAGATCTCAAAACAATAATTTAACTACAGAAAAGATCCAATCCATCCACTTAAAATCAACAAAGACCAAGAAGCTAATGTCCTGGAGCTAGAGAAAGAGTCACTCTCAAAAACTCCAAGGGAAGAACAAAAGCACAAGCAGCCAAAACACATTTATACACAGCTAATAGTGAAAGAGTGAGAGCAAAGAACACAAACCCCAGAATCGGAATCGTGGCGGATGCGGACAAGCTCGTTCCTCCGGTAAGAACCGGCCACCATACCCGCATTGGCTTCCATGATGTGTGCACCTACGCCTAGAATGAATTACACAGGTGGATCTAGTGGAAGATTAGGCGGTGAAAAAGAGAAGAAGATGCACTTGACTCTTCGCCCACTCAATACGCCATCTCTTTCTCTCTCCCTGTCTGTGTGTGTGTGCGGACAACTTAGCTATTGTAGTAGTTGGCTCTGTCTGTGATCTCTCCAGCTGGCTTTCGATTTATCAATTACATATCCTTGTTTTTAATTACTTAATACCTGCTCTCACTTCTTTTTCATTTTTCTTCGCTCTTTTTTTTTTTAATCCACTTATGCTTGCCTGTATATATATGTAACATGTGTACGTATTACCGCTCGTACCGGTTTCCCGCTTTTCTTGGCCATTCGGCCTTACAATTGCAGTTCATTATATATATATTCGTAATTTATGAATAACAATAATGGCTACATTTATTTACTCATAATAATGAATGTTATGCTAATTAATAGATTTTATTGAGATTAAGTGTTCATTTAAGAAAAAAGATTTAAGTATAATTTATATATAACATACTCCTTTTAATTGAATAAGATATAATATTTTGGCGTTGAGCAAAGTTTAATAGGTGAATCACACTCAACAGCTAGGACGTCCCTTTTCCATTACAACAACCAATGTCTTACATGACGTGTGAATTTGTGATTGACTTTGTATGCCCCTAACCACTTTTGCTAATTACACACCAATTGCCTACCGACAGTGCCCTTGGCTATCTCCTAATTCTGAAATTCGATTTGCTGATAACAGCCTGTCCCCAGTTACCGGCTATTGTCCGTAGCGTTAGTTGGCCACGCTACTAGCTAGTGCCTAGTTTCTGTCGGTGCCCTGTATAACTCTGAATTTACAACTCAAAACTTACAACCTAAAGATTTTGGCCAGAAAGTTGGACAAATTGTTGGGCAATTGATCTACCGTGTTCCATACTTCCATTCTACATAAATTTTAAAAATTGAAACTAACGTTAGCCCTTTTTTTGTGTGTGTGTAATATCTAATAATAATAACTAGGCTATCTATTAGCAAAAATAAGGGCATGTTTAATTGGATGTTAATTAATTGAATGAAATAGAATATAATGAAACAGAACGGTTTATAATGGAATGAAATGTAATATAGTGAAAAGTTGTTTGGAAGGAATAGAAGGGTTCATAATGTAATGTAGTGAAATGTTATTTGGAAGATGGATGGAATGAAATGGAATGTAATGTATAATAAATGACTATTATACTTCTAATATTAAAATGGTTATTACGGGAGATTTAATGCTATGATTTTAAAACAGAAATCATGTTTAATTAAAAAGTCACGGTTCAAGTCACAACTGTGACAAATAATTTTTATATATTTTCTATTTTAAAATAATAATTATTTTATTATTTTATTATTAATTATATACAATTTATTATTAATTATTTAATAAATTTGATTTTATTAAATTTTACTTTATTCTATTATATGTGATTTATATTTAAAAATAATTTATTTATATTTTTATTTATATAGAAATATATACGAACAATCAAAGAATAATTTTTATATTTTTATATTTTCATTAATAAAATTTTTATTAAATTTTTTATTTAATTATATATTATATATAATTTATTATTAATAATGGTAAGAGAAATAATATAAAAATATTATTAATTATATACAATTTTTGTGGACCATAATAAACGAGTCTGGGAAAAATGGGGTTAGGATTAGAAGAAATAATTGGTCTTAAGAAAAATTACTGAGGGTATATTAGGTAGTATATATTTATTAGTTTACATTTCATTCTAAACCTCCTAAATCGGAGGTTTCTTATTTTCACTGTTTAAGATGGAATGGAACGTAACATGAAATTCTCTACTTCTATCTCATTCTGTTTCATTCCATTATGAAACCTTCAACAAAACAATGGAAGTGTATTACGTTTCATCCCGTTCCATTACTATCCCCTCAACCAAATAGGGCCTAAGGAATCATAAATACTTCAGTATTACTACCGCATAACTCTCCTATGTAATGTAATTATCAACAAATAATAAAAATAAAATAAAATAATAAAACATTTCAAATAAAATAATCAAATTATAAGATGCTTTGATGTGATTAATTTTAATTTTGTATTATTCTAACAGTCGATAGGTTATTGTATTTATTTAATTATTAGAAGACGATACAATCTTATATTAACCCTAAGAGCCAACTTAGGTGTTTCAAGCCTAACCTCACGTAATAAGCATGCATATTTTGCATCCCAAACTTGCCTTACCTTCCACATACTTAATCATTATTTCAAAATCAAATTAAATTATGAGTAGGTATAGAGTCGAGATGCTTAAAATTTACAAATCTACAGGCTTTCAACTCGTTAATTTAAACTCGATGACTTGTAGCAACCCTTTTACTTGATAGGCCATTCAGATTTCATCTTTTTGTTTTTCACTTTTTATGTTTGGTTGTGTAATTCAAAGTTATAAATGATAAACATAATGACTCAATACTTTATAGCATTTAACACTTTTAATTTATTATATTAAAAATATTAATATAACAACATATTACGTGAAAGTCTCCTCTAAGGAGATCTATCAAAACTCTCCAACATCCTTACGACATAGGCCAAAAGGGCAAA
Source organism: Erythroxylum subrotundum (assembly GCA_027563845.1). Taxonomy (NCBI): domain Eukaryota; kingdom Viridiplantae; phylum Streptophyta; class Magnoliopsida; order Malpighiales; family Erythroxylaceae; genus Erythroxylum; species Erythroxylum subrotundum. The sequence continues at coordinate 15,807,378 of JAOQMQ010000008.1, forward strand.
ATAATCCCTAATGTTTACACTAACATCTGAATTGGATTATAATGTTTCAAGCCATTCAAAATAAACTCTAACGTTTACAAAACGTTCAAAATGAACCATAACGTTTGAAAAACATTCAAAATGAATGATAACGTTTAGAAAACTGATAGGTCTCGATCAGAAGCTAGAAAAATATTTAAGAAGTTTTCTCGTTTGGGAGAGAATCACCACAAATAATATTGCTAAATTCCAATCTCCCCTTTTCATTCATACTTCTGGTAGTTTAAATATAAAAGTTTCCAACTGCTCTACCTAAAATAAAGGAACTTAATTTACATGTGCAAAGAGAATTTAAACATTTGAAAGGATAAGTGAATGGATAACGTTAGCAAATATGGTGGAGGTGTTGGTAGTTTCCTAGCTCCTCCCTATCTGCACATTTCTTTTGCAATTAGGATCTTCAAACTTTATCATTGCCTCCCCTTTTTTTTTGGAACCTTGTCCTCAAGGTTCAGGATGTTATTTGCCCATGTAGTTTCGTCTTCGTCACCTTCCAGTAATAGTAGTTGGGGTTTGCGACATCGATGGCCCGAGGTGAACCGCTCATCGCAGTTGAAGCATAATCCTTGTGTTCGACACTTCTGTATTTCATCCCAAGAGATTCGTTTGGCAGCTGCAGTTGACGAAGTTGTGGGTGGTGACGACGAAGTTGCTAGCGCTTGGTATGGTTGAGTGATCGCACCTCGTCTAGATTGGTTAGACCAGCGTTGTCGATTCAATTGATCCTATCTCTTACGGGCCAATCTAATCGCTTCCTTCAAAGACTTGGGTCGGAACATTCTAATTTTGTCTGCTATTTCAGATTTAAGTCCACTGATAAACGTTCCCACCAAGGCCCTTTGTGTCCACCCTTGAACTCGATTACCCAATCGCTCGAATTCTTTTTGGTACTCACGCAATGAACCCTTTTGTTTTATTTTAGACAAGGCTTCATCAAAATCTTCAGTTCCAGTCAGCCCGAACCGGAGCCAAAGCTCCTCTTCAAACACTGCCCAAGTGATTTCTTTCTCTTCTTCCTTGCAGACTCAGCGTAACCATTGCCATCATTGGTTGGCTTCGCCTTCTAGGTGATATGACGCCAACGCCACCTTTCGTTCTGTAGTGCTATTTTGGTGTTCAAAAAATTGCTCCACGTGGTTAAACCACTCCGTCGGGTCATTGCCGCTATAGGAAGGAAACTCAAGCTTTGCTAACTTAGAGCAAAATGGTTGGCGGCCCCCCTCAGTTCTCTTTGTTTCCTCTTCACGCGACGATCGACCGTAACCAGCCCGACCAGAAGCATTGTTGTTGGAACCTTCTAAGTTGGAGGCAATGGTGTCGATAAGTCGCTTGAGGTTCTCTTCGATGATACGGAGTTTGTTGGCCATCCCGAGCTCCATCCGACTAAAGTTGTCTTGTAACCTGCCAAGGCTTACTTCTAAGTTCTCAATATGTTCTTTATTGGAGGCCATTTTGATATAGCTCTGATACCAATTGATAGGTCCCGATCAGAAGCTGGAATAATATTTAAGAAGTTTTCTCGTTTGGGCGAGAATCACCACAGATAATATTGCTGAATTACAATCTCCCCTTTTCATTCATACTTCTGGTAGTTTAAATATAAAAGTTTCCAACTGCTCTACCTAAAATAAAGGAACTTAATTTACATGTGCAAAAAGAATTTAAACATTTAAAAGGATAAGTGAATGGATAACATTAGCAAATATGGTGGAGGTGTTGGCAGTTGCCTAGCTCCTCCCTATCTGCACATTTCTTTTGCAGTTAGGATCTTCAAACCTTATAAAAAAATGTTCAAAATAAACCCTAACCACTAACAGTGTTAAGCCATCAGTTAACTGCTGACGTGACAAAATTTTTGTTGACGTTTACACCAATTTCATGTTTTAATAGAAGTTAAAACCTTGATCGCTCAGGAAAGATGATAGTGAGAAAATGCAATTTTGGAATGTAGAGTGATGGCCAAGAGTGGAGTATGCATCACCCTGGAACGTCTTTAGAAAGCAGTGACATTGTTGAGAAAGCCGAAAGTCAACCATCAGTTTGAATCTCTATCAACTATTGGCAAAATTTTAGAAAAGGTCTTGCTAATTCCAAAAATATATGCAGTTAGATTTAATGTAGGAAGCGTAACAAAACAATGAATTTATTACGAAATGAGCAAGACTTTTATGTATAATTTACGTGTAAAATGAGCGAGACTCAGTTGTATGTATAATTTATGTGCAAAACAAGCAAGGGAGAACAGAATAAGGAGCTTACTCTAAGCAAAGCCACTACTTGCACCCACATTAATTTCTACTCTGGATTCATCATTCTAGTTAGAGTTACCATTTTTCAAACTTTTATCCTGTTGGACCCCGAAACTTTCTGTAAGTTAGGACTATTAAACGAGAAGTTGTTCATGATTAATTATGTGTAAAGGAAG
>JAOQMQ010000008.1:15833685-15850262 GCA_027563845.1 Erythroxylum subrotundum
AAGATATACCAATTTATAAGAAGAATGATATTCTCCTCTCCCAAATACTCTTAAGTTTTAGTTTCGGTTTTATAACAGATGCATGAATATTACTTGAAAGGCATGAATATTTGGTCCATACGATAGAGTAGCAACTTCTCTTGGACCTTGGTTCAATTCATAAAGTTAAGGCATATAGTCAGACAAGAAATTCTGCATAAGGTTAGGGATGGTGCTCATACAAACTTTTGGTCTCATAGATAGACTAATTTTGTTCCTCATAACGACAATAAGGAGCTTAATGATCTCAATTCATCCATTCCTATGAGTGCCTTAGTCAAGGAAATGCTTAACAACCTGCCTCATGGCTTTGAATTCCTATCTAGCTCGGCGCTCACAAGGTTTCTTGCAAACTTTGCTTTAACTCTAAGCAAAAGGGATGTTATAAGGTGGAGAAGAAGATCTTTTGGTCTCTTGTCCAACTCCTCATATAGATGGCTTCTTAGATCTCAGTCTCCCACAGTTTTAAGTAATAAGTAAAAACTTCCTAGATCTTTTAACTTCAGTGGTAAAATGTTTTGGAGGATATTGATGTAGCCTTCATGTAGTGTAATCTCTAACACTTCCTTCTTAGCTACTTTCTCTTATAGCTCGTCCTTTTCCATATCATCAATTGGTTTGTCTTTACACGTTAAGGTGATTATCTTTGCATGTTCCTTAGGACTGGGCATTGTGTTACTAGAAAACAACCCTTGAGGTCTCTCAAATGTCGTTTTGGTCAATTAACTAATTTGGGTCTCAAGGTTATTACAAATTGAAGTTTAATGATTTTGGATATGAGCTTTATTTTTGTTTGATATATATTGAGCTTTATTTTTGTTTGATATATACTCTTACCATTATTTCTTCTAGATTCCCATTGTTGTTGTTAATAGAATCTAGATGGAGGTTACCTTTAGACTGTTTAATTGCTCTACTAAAAAATTCATCACACAATGTTTGAGCCAGTCGTGATGATGTGCTTAAGCTATTAAGTTTGTTCATCAAAGCCTTTATTTGAGCTATCAATGCAGTAAAAACTTCCACATTATATATAACTGCTAGCTTGTTCATTCTCATCTATTAGACTGTCACTAGTAATTATTTATGATCAATTTTTTCCAATTAGTTCAAGGTTGACTTCTAAAGTTTTATTGTTTAATGTCCCACTAATTATTTGTCGATTATTTTACTATATTATATATCTCAAACCAATGTAAACAGTTTGAACCTACATCCATGTCGAAAGGCCATGATGAAAGTACTTCTTCAGTAGGTCCTTAAAACCTTCTCATACTTCATAACAACATTTCATTATGGAATTGTAGGTATATGTCATTTCTTAAATTCACAATATTTTTTGGTGGAAACTACTTTGCAAGAAACTTTTCCACTAGGTTCTACCAATATTTTGACACTTCAAGATTGATATTCATACCAAAAAAGAAAATTGTAATTGATGAGAAATTTTTGGTTTTTTTTTTCCATAAGTAATATGCTCATGAAGAGATATTTGAACTACTAATAACATTGAATAAAACTTGCAGTAAATGAAAATCAATGATATAGGATTTTACTTTTGGGGGATTATATAGGTAAATGACCCTTGACATATTCCTTTTTTTTCTCTCTTAGAACTTATAAGGTCCGACGACATTTTAGGTTTGTGTGTCAGGCTGATTTATACAGGAGATTTCTAACTTGTATCAAATAGCCTAATGTTCTCTTTATTTGTGTGGTCTCCCCCAAGATTGTGCCTAAATTTAGAATATATTATTGCCTCTTTGGATTTGATACTTTAATATTCTAAACCTCTACCTATTGTGTATGAGTAAAACTTTAAGTTTGTACTTAGTACACATCATTATTGTTGTGTCTAGTTTCTATTGCTTTTAATTGCCTTCATATTTTAATTTTAGTTACAAATTCTTGTGATTTGATCTAAATGAGAGATAAATTGAGTGAAATTGGTGTGGATGTTGTATGAATCTTAATTGAATTATTTTGTGAATATGACATGACCTAAACAAGAAGAATTGTAATGAAAATGGCATCATGGTAAGTCACAACCGTGACTTACATGCATAGTTGTGACATGTTAAGTCACAACTGTGACTTAACATACAAAACGGGTAACATTCTTTTAATCAATCATTTTATTATATGGTAGTTGGGGCACGAAAACCTAAACCTAACGTGACACTACAAATAGAAAGAATGAAGCCTGGTGGCAAGGACGATTCTTAATTCCATTCTTCATTCACTCACAGACGGACTCATTAAGGAAAATACAGAGATAGAGAGGGAGGCGGAGAATAGAGCTTCAGTTGAGAGAAGAAAGAAGATAAACAGAGGAGGAATAGAGAAAAGTAGCACAGAGAGTGAGCTCGGACCAGAGGCAGAAGACGAGAGCCAACATCAAAGAGGTGAAGTTTGACTAGAGATCCACTGTCAGCTTCATCATCTGAAAGGCCATTCAGTTGTTCATTCCTTTTCATCTTTGCTGCTGTGTTGTGAAACATTTCTGTTGAACTCCTTTATATTTTATCCGCTGAATCTATTTTCTTTGTTAAAGATTGATAGTCCATTAGATATTCACTATTTTATTACTTTAATACTTCTGTTCTTGATGAATATGAGATTGAAGTATTTGAGAATGATGAACTGTGTTTATGCTATGATGGGTTGATCTCTTTTTCTTGAGGACTTGTGTAGCTATTTTAGTCAAATATGCATGATTGAGGGACTGTGTTGTTGTCTTATGTCTGGCTATAGTTTTTGAACTGAATGAACGTAATAATATGATCAACTTTGCATCATTTTGGTATCAAACGAATGATCGAGAGAAGAAGTTTAATATGGAATGAAAAACTATAAACGCTTATATTAAGAACTAGAAATATATTAACTTAAGTGGTAATTAATAATCAAGTTTCCATAATTAATTTGAATGATAACTTGTTGAATACGAAAGTTAAACTTAGTTTATTATTTAAGTTAATCTTAGAACACAACTGTTATTTTTAATAAGACATCTACCTAATCATTTTCCCTTAGTCATGCATATGAGATTAAATTGATAAAATTAATTCTCAAGAGTTTTCCACTTCAATCAATCTATTCATTTTTGCTCCCAATTAATTCTGTTTACTTTTTTGTTTAATTTTGTGATTTTCTTTAAAGCCTTAACTCAACGAATCCGAATAGAGTGTTTATAATTATATCTCTTTTTATTTTTATTCAAGGTTAATTTAAGTGAGTTAATTTCATCTCCGTAAAGAAACGTGTAGCGACCTCTTACCATAGAGTACCCACCGGAACGCCCGTAGGCCATTTATGCATGTACAGTACTTTCATGTGCATAATTCCTACTGTGTAACAATCCTATTATGCATGAGCAGTCATATGTAATCTCAACCTATCCCATCCTATGCCAAAATTACCATTCTACCCTTTCAATTGAGGGTGGGATGTTACAAAACGGCTCTGGGTAATCACTACAACTACCTCGTATATTTACGAGTAAGATAACCTAGGTATTTTTAGAGCTTAATTTGGGCGCAACAACTATACTTGTAAAATAAATAATATCTGAAATTTGTAGTTAAGCCGTAACTATAGGGCAATAGTCGTTATTTCTAGATAGAGATGTATCCGTCCCTTCGTTAGTGAATGGAGATGTATCTATTCATTTTCCATTTCATCCGAGCTACTCCTTAAAAATGTCTTATATTTTGGGCTGGATAGTGCAAATGAAAGTTTATTTATGAATCTGTATAAAATTAAGTTGATGATGTTAGTGAAGTTCTTCATTTAAAAAACCTAAATGCTTTTTTATCATAGTTCAAACAACTAAGATTTACATTCACTAGATCTATATATTTACACAGAATAAAAAATTCATTGATTGAGAACAAAATCATGCAATCCTCAACCAAAAACAAACACGAAATAACCAACTTTTGCAAATGTGCAGCCACATAAAAGTAGGCACGCAATCAAATTTCAACTTAAAACTAGTTTCACCTGTCATAGGGGGAAAGAAAGATGATTTCTATATGCAAGAGTTCATATTGGTTACAGTAAAAGTATACGATTTCCGTTCAACATGTGGGCACATTGTTGGTAGCTGACCTTTGATATCGGGCACGCTGGCTTGGGACTCCATCTTCATTGCGCTTTTCCTCAAACCATTGCACCACTCTTTTCCTCGGTAGGTTTGTAACATGCACAATACTGTCAATCATCGAGTTCTGCATTTTCCACAAATACAAAATATAAGGAACCAAACATCTAAATTTGTTCCTTCTTACAGTAACATAAGTTCCATTACGAACGTAGAATCACAAGGCCAATAAACAAGAAGTGATGGAAATATGTTAATTGAATTATATGCATATTAAATTATTCTACACATTCTTAGTTTTCGAACATGCAAATATATGCTTATTTTACTACAAAATATCACCATTGTCAACATATTTACTTACGGTAGGTCTCTTCGTTCTTTGATAGACTCTTTCAAGAGTATAAACCTGAGCCATCTTCAATCTTTTCTGAACAGACCATCTGTTCCTCATTACATGAACTGGCACTTTCACCTCACTCTCAGATTTCACTTCTCGTCTTTTGCTGGTTGGAGCAGTCTCAATTGACTTGCTTTCCAAGATGGATGGTGGTGAAGGTTTGTTGGGTAAAGCTGCACTCATCAAAACAAGGTTTGGAGGGGGGTCGCGAAGCAACTGGAGAACAACAGCCCTCTCAAGACAAATCTCAGCAGCTAGACTTTTGATCTACAAAACAAGAGATATTTGCTGTAAAGACTAGAAGGACTATAATGAAAACTGTTCTCCAGTTCAACGTCTCAACATCTGAATCATATCAAACATAGGCTATGGTCTATACATTTCAGAGGAGTTCGATGAATGGGAAAACAATGCTCACACTGATTTTGCGGCGTCCAACCTTCAAAGCAGATGCTAGTCGTCTTAGTTGCCAAGTTTTAAGCTTCATGGAACTTCCTTCTTTGTTTTCCTCATCATTTTCATTGGAATCACTATCATCCCCATGATCTCCGGGTGTATTAAACATTTCAACATCATCATCATCATCACCATCACCAACTCCTAGAGCTTTTCCCCACTCATGTTGAAGTTTATTATGTTCTTCACTTAAATCATCATCAACAATGGAGCCATCACTTTGAAGATCTTCTTCCAGCGTGTCAAACAGTGCCTCAAAGGCATCGCCATTCCTCTCATCATCCCCATCCCTAGAAAACTTTGGATACAAACGCTTCTGCAAGAAAAGTGAAAATAAAAAGCAGGACAATGATTTAAGCTTGATTAGATAACCTTTTGTATGTGAAAAAGTTGAAAGCGTAAAGAATAAATTCACCATTAATTGGTCAACATATTCAAGCCACTAAACCATCAAGTTTAAAGGTCCTTTAAGCTAAATTGATTTAACTCATTAATTTAGATCCATGAAGCCATGAAAACCAGAAAAAACAAATCCCATATCTCCTTTGGACTTGTTATAACCGCCAAATAAATCTTACATTTTGAGCAATCCATAAATCGATTTAGGCAGAAAAGAGAAAAATCTTCGAAAATATAACGAACTACGAGAGAGCTAATATCAACAGTCCCTAAATGTTTATTTTTTTATAACTGAGAAAGAAAATGAGCAAAGAGCTGAGCCTCCTTCTTCGGTGATCTCCTGAGCCTCAGCCCTCCCTCTCCATGGCTTCGTCTTCAACACCACCGACCCTAAATCGATCTCCTCTAGACCCCTTACTATCTCCTTCCGCTTGTGCGCTAAAAAATCCCTCTTTACCAAACCCTAATCGCGACCAGAACCACAACCCTAACCTTCCACCTTCATCGATTTCATCCTCACCCAAAGCTAACCAGGATTCCCACCACCTCCGAGCCCTTTCCCCTCACCCTCCCTCTCATCCGGACTTGAGACCAGCCCAAACGTCAACCTCACCCCTGATGAAGAAACCTTCAGGAAGTCTCAGAACCTGGAAAGCAGTTGTTTCCGCAGGACTTGGTGCTTCCTCCCAGGATAAATCCTTGACCTACTATCCTCCGGAAGTGAAGGAAAACCAGATCTATGTTACTCCTCCACCAGAATTGGCCAAGCAAGGAGCGGCTCAATTTAAAACCTCCCTCATTGGATTCTCCATTGGTAAGCGCCCAGCTTTCCATTTAGTACAAAGAGCACTAGCTAGATCTTGGGCTGAATTTGGAGTTAAGGAAATTTTAATCACCAGTTCCAAAAATTTCCTCTTTAAATTCGAAGCTGAGGAAGGTTTGAATGAGGTTCTGGAGAAAGGACCGTGGCACATAAAAGGAAAGCCTCTGTTTTTGAGGAAATGGTGCTTGAATGGAGTTGAGCAGGAAGTAGTAGGTCAGCTCCTGTATAGACTAGGTTTTATAATGTCCCAACTGAATATTGGACTACAAAAGGTTTAGGAAGAATAGCTAGTGCAGTTGGTTTTCCATTACCGATGGACACTCCTACAGCCAAAATGACCAGCATTGTGTATGCTCGGGTGTGTGTGGATTTGGAGTTACAAAGGACTTGGCCCAAATCCTTTTTACTGGCTACTTATAATGAAGAAGGGCAGTCACCATACAAGGAAATATACATAGAGTATGAATGGAAACCAGACCCCCAAATACCTAAGAAGGAATGGGCACCCACTGGGAGGAAGTTTGCAACAGGAATGCAGCAGGAATTGGTGAAAGAACAGGAAATTCCACAAACTAACCATCAGAGTCAACAGGAGCAGTCCAAAACCTTAGAAACAAATAGCTTATCGAACATCCCAAGTAAAGAGCTTCAACCAGAACCCAATTCTTCTCTGGGTACACTTCAGACAGAACAAGATAGTCAGCAGGTATGCAAAGGAGTCCAGGAAGCAAATATCTCAACCCTAGCAAGAGAGGACAACCAACAAGAAGCAGACCCACAAGGAGACCTTGATGAGCCAGCCCTCTCTGCAATAAACCAAGTAAGTAGTACTCTTTCCTCTCATAGTTCCGAATTGGTTCCTAGTAGCCCTGGTATTAAGGGAAGGGCAGAGGGGGATTTTACAGCTAGAACAAATAGGAAATCAAGAAGGAAGCAAAAGTAGAAGTTAGATCTGTTAGATAGTTATATGGATTTAGTCTTTTGGAACGTAAGAGGGTTCAATAGCCCAAATAAACAGTTAGCTGTCAAGGCTTGTCTTAAGATCCTATCTACTGCTTTTGTGTGCATGACTGAAACCAGAATAAGATCCCCCTCAATTCTGAATAATATTTGTTCCTCGATGTTTCCTAGATGGCAATCCTACACCAATATTGATCATGGCCCTAATGCTAGGATAGTAATTGCTTGGAATGCAGATAGTTTTTCCTGCTCTAGGTTAAACTCGAATGACCAATTGATCCATATAGAGGTCTCTCCCATCAATAGCTCCTCTCCCTTCCTTGTCACTTGTGTGTATGGGTCCAATAATCTCAATCATAGGAAACATCTCTGGACTGCCTTGAACCATTTCTCTTCCATAGTAGGTAATCAACCTTGGCTTATAGCTGGGGATTTCAATGCAATTCTATACTCTCATGAGGCAGAACCCATGAGTTCCTTGGCTTTGCAAGGCATGAGAGACTTTAGGAAGTGTGTCGAAGACTGTGTAGTTTTTGATCTCAATGCTAGTGGCCCAACCTTTACATGGACAAATAAACAAAGTGGTGACCTCTATGTTGCCAGAAAACTGGATAGAACACTCAGCAATTCAAAAACTCAGTCAACCATAGTACAAGATTATAGACCCATTTCTTGTTGCAATTTTCTTTATAAGGTCATTGCAAAGATTATAGCAAACAGACTTCGAGAGTCTCTTCCCCAAATTGTTAGTCAAAACCAAAGTGCCTTCGTTAAAAATCGTCGAATAGGTTATAATGTTTTGCTAGCTCAAGAAATTCTTAGGAATTATCACCTTTCCAATAATCACAAGCGATGTGCATTCAAAATAGACCTAAAAAAAGCCGATGATACCATTCATTGGGAGTTTCTCATAAATGTTTTAGTTTCTGTGAGGCTTCCTGGGCAATTCATTGTTTGGATAAAAGAATGTATTTCTTCCCCTTCTTACTCAATTCTCATCAATGGAACCTCAACAAATTTCTTCAGAGGGAAGTCAGGTCTTAGACAAGGAGATCCCTTATCTCCATTCCTTTTCATTTTATGTATGGAAGTTCTCTCCAGATGGCTGAACAAGAGTTTAGATGGTAACCCCTCTTTCCAATACGATTGGAGGTGCAAATCCCTTAAAATAAACCATCTTCTATTCGCTGACGATCTTATGCTGATTTGATCTCGGTAAATTCTCTACTAGATTGTCTGAGGACCTTCTCCCAATTGTCTGGCTTGGAAATGAACCCCATTAAGAGCCACTTCTTCTTATCCCCAGATTCGGTTAACTTAACTCATCAAATAGAAATGATGTCTGGGCTAAAGAGAGGTAGTCTCCCCATTAAATATTTGGGGGTTCCACTCATTACTGGGAGGCTGTCCAGAAGGGATTGTAGTCCCCTTTTGAAAAAGATAGAAGCTAGGATCAACCAATGGACTAATAAAACCCTTTCCTATGCTGGTAGGCTTTAATTGATTATCTCAGTGCTTTCTTCCTTTCAAGTCTATTGGTCTACCATGTTTATTCTTCCTTCTTCAATCCTAAAGGAGATAGAGGCAAAACTTAGGAACTTTCTTTGGTCAGGGAAGGGCACCTCCAACTCCAATGCTAAGGTCAAATGGTCTGACATTTGTCGAACCAAAAAGGAAGGAGGCCTAGGGATTAAACACTTACCTACATGGAATAATGTGTTGCTAGGAAATAGGCTTTGGATTTTGTTTCATGACCCTGAAGCACTCTGGGTGAAGTGGGTACATTCAATAACCTTGAGGAAGGGGAATTTTTGGAGTATCCAACCGAATAGCAATAGCCCATGGCGTTGGAGGAAAATTTTATCAGTGAGGGACAAATTAGGGCACCAATTTAGATTTAGGATAGGAAATGGAGCTTTTACTTACTTCTGGCAGCACCCCTGGCATCCGAGAGGCATTCTCCAACATTTCTCTACTCCAAGGGCCATCAATGGATCTGAACTGAAAATGACAGCTATAGTTTTAGAGGTGATCAGTAATAACATGTGGAGCTGGCAAGTATTAATAGCTAATACTTTGGGCAACCTAGAACCTATTCATTATCAACCAAATAGCTCTCAACAAGATAGTTTGGAGTGGTTAGATGGGTCAGCAAATCAGCAAGCTTACACCAATCCTTCAGCCTATACCCTTTTAAGACCCCCCATACAAAAAACCCCTTGGCGTAAGCTAGTTTGGTTCAAAGGGAATAGCCCAAGATGCTCCTTCATCTTATGGATGGCCTTTTGTAACAAGTTACAAACTATAGACAGACTTCCTTTCTTTCAAACTCCAAATCATTGTTCCTTATGCCTCAAGGACAATGAAACAATTGACCATTTATTCTTTGACTACCCTTACTCCAAAACCATGTGGGCTCATTGCCTCTCCTACTTCCATCTTAACCTTCCACAACAGCTCAACCTCCACACCATTCCCTCTTGGCTAAACCATCCCCAAAATCTCAGAACCGCTAATTCCAATGTCATCCCAATCGTCCTTTCAGTTGCTGTATACTATCTTTGGAAAGAAAGAAATGCCAGGACTTTTAAAGATGAAGCTTTGGAGGTGGATGGATTGAAAGCCAGAGTGATCACCCTAGTCTAGGAGCAACTCAGAGCAAACACCGAGGGAAGGTAAACGTAGGAGAGTTTTTAATTCACTAACAACCTTTATGAAGTTTCTGTTTCAGGTAAACAAAACAAAATCATGGAGAATGATAGCAGAAGATGCTCACCCCGAAACTCACCAACCAAATTCAGAGAAGAAAAGAACAGCAGACCATCAGCTCTCCATATTCCATCCAGAGTTAGTCAAACCTCAACATTTATACACATGGAAGGGAATCAGCACTAGCAACAAACTAAAGGAAGACCAGAAGAATGCAGGAGCAACTCAGTGGACAGGGATGAGGTCGAGTGATCCAAAAGGGGATGCACCATTCCAAAAACAAAAGCATACAGCAAAGAAGACATGGCTAGACCTCTACACCATGGGAAAGCACAATCAAGGAAATGCAGCAATCCTTAATGAATGGTTGAGAGCACAGGCATTTCCAGCTGGAGGGAAGCATCTCTTGGTAGATTTCTGAAGGCATTAGATACCTCCAATGAAGAAATGCACGATTGACTCTTGCTGCAAATTTGTTATTGCCGACTGATCCAATAGTTCTTAGATATTAGGATCTCAATGAAGCTTATTTTCAAGTCAGGTTTTTTACAGTTTATTGTTGCCATATGGGAAGCTTTTCTCAGGGAACATCTTGTCAGTATAGGGGTATTCTCTTTTAGGTATGAGATGAGTTTCTAAACTGTCTCTACCCATGTACATACATTTTTCTTATATTAAGCTTATAACTGATTTACCAAAAAAAAAAAAACAACAGTCCCTACGTATCCATTTCCAAAAAGGAAAAAAAAAAAAAGTCCCTACGTATCGGGAACAAGCTAAATACCAGTTCCTTTCTCTTCGAAGAACAAGCTATAGCAGGGCTCAAAATCTGGCGGCGAGAGAAGGCAATAGTAGAAGCTGCACGGAGGCGAGGCGGCAGAATCGACTTGAGTAGTCCGGGTAAGACTCGTTCGGACGGTAAAGCTTTCACGGACGTTAATGGCAGCGCCATCTTTACATTGACCGGATAAAATATCCCCTTAACAGTTCTGTTATGTACCTCATTGAAATAAAACGCAGCGTTGCTACCTTATGGCCAAAACGCACGGTCTTTTTGTTTTTTAGTGGTATATGAAAAAGGAAGTAAACTTTACGCAACACATCTGATCTGTTATACATAAATCGATCATCACAATGGGCAGTAGATTTAATTGGTAGTAGTACTGTTCTGAAAATGGCGAACCAAGCGAGAACGTCGTCCAAGAGATCATCATCATGGCTTACCAATCTCACTAAAACAGCGTCTCGCATCTACTTCTTCCTCATCTTTCTCCAAATCCCTCTTTTCAGGTTCTTTTCTTCATTTTCTTTTTTCGATTTTCTAAGCTGGTCTTCTTCAATGTTAGCGTCATTGCTCTGTTTTTTTTTTCTTTTACTTGAATAATTTGTCCCTCATTTTATTTCTTTTTTCTTAAGTATCAGTGTTCAAGTCTTTGAGGTCCTTTTGAATTTGAGATGTAGACAAGTTTGTAGTTGTTGCATCCTGTATTATTGTTACATGTTCTAAGGATTCTGGTTTATTCACAGCCTTGGATCTTGATCTCACGGTAGTATATAACTCTGTACTACGATATTCGATTCCATCAAGGTTGCTTAATTAATGAATCAAGGGTTTATTATCCTGGTAGCAGGATTGGATTCTTTCTTTTCTTTTCTTTTTTGAAGAGAGAGAGAGAGATCGACAAGTTTAAAATTATTTGGGGAATTTGCAGTTCAAATATGTAAAGCTAATCAATGACTTTATATTCGTGAAATTAAATAATAATTTGGCAAACATGAATATTGAGTTCTATTAATTAGAGAAAACGTTGTCCCCATTTCTTTATCTTAAATTTTCCATTTAGAATCGCTATATTCAGGCTATTGTCTCACTTGCTTCATGTAAAACTAAGCATATTTGGGTTTTCTTTTTGTCAAGCCATCTCGATGTCTGGCTTCATTGTCCCAACTTTTTGGCGTTGCAAGATTAACGATTTTGCATATCCATTTTCATGCGGCTTGTGTAATTTTCAGTCGAAGTCTGAGCTTCACTTTGTGCTTAGGCTAATTGAATTGTATTTGTACAGGGTGCCCTGCAGGTCTGGCATGTGTTCCTCACCAATCCACGTTACATCTTCTCAGTTGATTGCAAGTGAGGTTTTTCCCACACCTGTTGTGAAAGCCCTTTTGTATCCCGGAGCCATTGCAAATGGTCTTGTTAGGAATCTGACCATACCGAGCTGGGATAACTTGTTAGATATCTACAACTTGACCACTGTGAAAGAGGCCCCTGCAGTTACTGATCTCCAGCGCTTAGAGGTACTTTTTGACCTCTCATTTCTCTTTTTATTTTCAAGGCCTAATAGGGTGCTAGAAGAACATAACTCATTTTTAGTGGCATTAATTATGTTTTTTTTTACAAGGCATACGAATCAATCTGATAAGAACTATATGTAGGCATAACGAAAGTTCAAAGTAGCAGATGTGAATGTTACTTTTGTCACTGATTTGGTTGATGCATATGGTTTTTATTTCTTCAAACCATCTGATGTGACTCACGGTTGCCTTTATTTTTCCATTTGATATTTTGCCATCCTTCTGGATATATGCTACTGTTTCATAAGACCATCCTTGGATTCTTGCATGATAGTTCTCTTGATTTGATTAACATGGAAATGCAAAAAGCAGATAGTTGAGTCAGTGGAGTTGGGGATACATTAATGTATTAGGGATCAGATATAGGTTGATAGAATGCAGAATGGTTTGACTGAATGTTGCTTGCAGCACACCGTGCTCAATTCTTTTACCTGTAAGTTTTTCCATACTTGTTTTCTGCACAATAAAATCATTATTCTTCTTTTACCCAGAAGTAAACTTGCTTTTATTTATGGAAGTGCATGAGCACTTTCAATTGTGTTTTCTGGTATAAATTTCTGCTCTATGCATTTTCTTGCTGAGCAGTATCTACTATTTTAGCAGGTCTTAATTTTGAATATCCAGTTCCAGAATTTGTAAGCCATATTGTTCAAGTTTCATGACCCTATCAAACTTGCTCTTTTGGGGTTTAATATTAACCTTGTGGTTTCTGTTTCAGGTTCTTGCTGGAAGTTACTTTTCTGTGGCAGGTGCACTTGTGGGCATCTTGAAACCTGGGAGGATGAGCATGTTCGGGACACTACTAGTAATATGGGGGCTTGTAAAGGAAGGTATCCTGGGAAAGCCAGCAAATACAGATCCAGCTAAAGCTGTCTACGTCTACCCAACCATGTTGATTGCACTACTCTGCGCCTTCTCATCTGTAAAGTATGATGTGAAGAAAGTGGTGAGAAGTACCCCTGCTCGACCCATTTCAAAGCCTTTGGAAAGCTCGTCAAAATCTAAGCTCAAATGAGTTCCAACAGAGACTCCCAACTACATTCTTGTTTCTTTCAAATGTCTCGTGTTTGAAATTTGTGTGAGAAAGCAAAATCTTCTGTGAAATCAAGGCAAAATATGTATTTGGGACAATCCAAAGCATTAAGAACCCTGTTGGAATATAAAATCTGGTGTATTCCTTGAACTGTTGGATATATTACCAAGGCCACGAACCGCTTGAAGTGTTGGTATTCATAAATGGGACAGAGCTGAAGCCGGCTGCAGTCAATAGGATGAGGATTTTAGCTCAATTTAACACTGTCCTGTGCGGACTTTGACTTCTGGGGTCATGTCATGTGCTGGGTTTTAAAGAACAAAGACTAGGTAACAGAATGCAATTAGTAAAAACTACAATATCAGGGAAGAGATTGGAACGCGAGCCTAACATGCATCCTCTTCCCTTTTGCGTACATACAGACACGGTTTCTGTTTCCTTTAATTGCCGATGATTTATGTCAAATGCTTTTGCAGGCTACTATACATACGTATGAAGAACTAGTTTTTCTTCTCAGTCAATTTGTTTGATTCACGAGTAATTTGACTACAATACCTCTAGTATAAATGAGCTTATAAAGTGAGCAGATTGGTTTTTGATGGATCCACAAGAATGATTCTCTGAATGATATATAACTAATGATTCTCTGAATGATATATAACTATATCGGAAATGGTTTTTGATGGACGCACAAGGATGATTCTCTGAATGATATATAACTGTATCGGACAAGCGAAGGGACCATTTCACTGTCAGATTAAAAAGAAGCACTATAGCTATCTTGAGCTGGTTTGCACATGTTCCTTAAACCTTACACCACCATGAGTTGACCTAAGCAACTTGGCACGTTTATAAAAGTACAAAGAAAAAGGTTAGTAATTATTCAATTCTACCTCCACTGCTCAACCTAAAGTGGTTGAATTGATAGGGACCTTAGCCACCTAATGCAGAAAACCTATAGCAATGAATTAGCAGCATATGTCTCCACATCCTTTTATTGGAGAAAGTTGGAATATCGAAGCAGGCACATTCAACGCTTGGCTTTCCTCTCGACTCTGTCTCTGGTAAGATAAGTAGATTTTGCTGCTCTTTATCACCATATCTTCTACCTAACAGAGAAGGTGCACTTGCTTCCCCACTTTTATCGTGCTTGTATAGACTCTGGTTTTCAAAATCATTGCTAAGACTGCCTTAATCTGTGTTACGGTGAGTGGTCAACACTGTTTTGTAGCACTAAAATTATTGCTGAATTTAAGTGCTGAGAAACAAGAAAAGGAAAAGAAAATGTAAGCAAATAAGCATATATTCGTCTATAAGCATGAAACTATATGTGTTCGTTTATGGTTCTCCGATGTCCAGGGAAAGCGACGGATTAGATGGAAAATTCAGGAGAAGACCCTGCCCAAATACCTACAGAAACAAACTCGTTAGTTCAACATAAGCTGTTAAAGACTGTTTGGGAAATGTTGGAACGCGTGGAGCCTCCATTATCAGTTAAGTGTTGCATTTACAGGGTTCCAAGAAGACTTCACAAAGAAAATGAAGAAGCTTACACACCTCAGGTTATTTCAATAGGGCCTCTCCACTATGGTGAGAAGATGCTTCAGATAATGGAGAAGCACAAATTGAGGTATCTTGGGAAGTTCCTTGATCGAGCTAAGGTATCCTTAGCTAGCTTTATTCAGGCCATAGGACATAGAGAAGAAAGCATCAGGTGTTCCTACGCAGAGTCCATACCTTTATGCAGTGATGAATTCATTAAGATGGTACTGATGGACTCGAGCTTTATTATTGAACTGTTCCTGAGAAAATATTTTCCAAGCTTGCAAGATGAACATGATCATGTGCTATTTAAACCATGGCTTCAAGATGATATAGAGAAGGACCTGATATTGCTTGAGAATCAACTTCCATTATTTGTTCTCAAGGACTTATTCGAATTAGCTTTCGCCTCTTCCCTAAATGATTGGCCTCCCTTTCTCGAACTTACCTACTACTTCTTTAAATCCTATAACTATCAGGATAGACCTCCACAAGTGAACGCACAACATTTCACTGATATGATCAGAAATTTCTTCCTACCCTGGTCCCGAATGTCACCAACTAGTGCCAGCGACAAGTTTGTAGACATTCCCTCTGCAACAGAGCTGGATAGCACAGGACTGAAGTTCAAGGTTAGTTCAAGCAAATGCGCACTTGACGTGGAATTCAACAACGAAGTATTGGAGATTCCGCGCTTTGAGATCTATGACAGGACTGAATCTTTTCTCAGAAACCTGATGGCTTTTGAGCAATGTCAATATCCATACAACACATACGTTTGTGACTACATTTTCCTGATGGATTGCCTTATAAATACCAATAAAGATGTCGATTTACTTGTTCAGAAGAAAATTATAATCAATGGTCTTGGAGATAATGCTGCAGTGGCTACTCTGGTAAACAATCTTTGCAAGAACATAACACTACGCGAGGGGTCCTTCTTTTTCGCAAATGTGGCTCAAGAACTGAACTCTTACTATGAAATTCTATGGCATAGCTGGAATGCTACCTTTGTGCGCGATTATTTTGGCAACCCTTGGGTAGCTGCTTCTACAATTGCAGCAGTAGTGCTCCTTGTACTTACATTCATACAAACAATATGCAGTGCCATTTCTGTGTATCCTTAGCTTCAACGTTTGCATATACTTTGACAGTCTCTTTTTAACTAATATCGCATCAATCTGGTTCAGCAATTGATGTTCCATGGTTTCTCTCTGCAGTACTAGTACCTCTGTATACAGCAATCAAGCTATAGAAAAGATATTAAGCATGAGGAAATGGAACCGCGACTGCTATTTCTGGTCAGGCAAATAGGTATACTGAAAAGGGTTATATATTTTTCTTATAAGAAAGCAAAAGTAACAACAATCAACCACTGAGACTAGGGGGAGGCGGGGACCAAATATTGGACAGCAGGTTAGATTTAGGTGAAATACCTATGCCCAGTCCACTCAATCAGACGTCTCTCTTATCTCTAAGCCTACTGTCTACAGTTTTAATCTCACTACTCTCGCTTATTCATTTGTCAACCACTTCTAATTCTTTCCCATTTTGAGGGGACGCTTGGTTCGTAGAGGGTAATGGAAATGGGAATATGAATGAATATAGTGAGGAATGGGAATGGATATAATCATTATAATTATGATAGTTGGTTAAGATGAAGGAATGATTACCATTATTATTGATGGTGGTTGGTTTGTTAAAAATGTTAAGAAATAAAAATTTGTTAAATTTTTGTTTTATAGCAAATTTTAAG
>JAOQMQ010000008.1:15854402-15865865 GCA_027563845.1 Erythroxylum subrotundum
TTGGTCATTTCTGTCCTATCTTCCTTCCATGTGTATTGGTCCTCACACTTCATTCTTCCCTCATCCATCCTGAAGGAGATAGAAGCGAAACTTAGAAACTTTTTATGGGCGGGTAAGGCGGAGACTAAAACGCCAGCAAAGGTAAAGTGGAGTGATATTTGTCAGCCTAAGAGGGAAGGGGGTTTAGGAGTTAAGCATTTAACTACTTTGAATCAAGTTCTGTTAGGTAAAAGAATTTGGGATTTGTTTACAGATAAGGAAGCATTATGGGTGAAGTGGGTACATACTATCATTCTTAGGAGGCATAATTTTTGGAGTGTACAGCCCACTTATACTAGTTCCTGGAGTTGGCGAAAGCTTTTATCGGTTAGGGATAAGTTGTGTTATCAATTCAGATTTCGGATTGGGAATGGTATCTCTACTCTTTTTTGGCGGGATCCTTGACACCCGTGTGGTATATTGAGGTCCTTGACTACACCAAGAGCGATTAACGGCTCGGAGCTCCCACTCTCAGCTCGAGTGACGGCAATAATTCTGAATGATAATTGGAGATTGAATGAGGTGTCTTTGGACACCATAAGGTTCCTTGAACCACCAGGGTATACCCCTAATTCTTCCCTTCCCGATCGTCTGGAGTGGCTAGCGAGCCCCACTAACCGTTATACCAATATTTCAGCCTACAAAATATTGAGACCTCCATTACCGGAAGTTCCGTGGTATAAACTGGTTTGGTCTAAATATAGTAAATCACGCTGCTCCTTTACATTATGATTAGCCTTCCTACAAAAGTTGCAAACTAGGAATAAACTACCCTACCTCTACACTCCCAATCACCGTTCTTTGTGCCTTGCAGCTAATGACTCCATAGACCACCTATTCTTTGCCTGCCCCTTTTCTAAACGGATTTGGGACCAATGCCTCACCTTCTTCCATTTGCCAATCCTTAATCTTTCAAACCTTTTAACCATTTCCTCCTGGTATAGTAGCTCTTCTAGTACCAGGTACCCGACCTTACCTTATCTCCCCCCCATTCTGTCTACCATTGTTTACCTCATCTGGCAGGAACGTAATGCAAGAACCTTCAAGAATGAAGCCAAGGAGGCAGATCGAGTGTATCTCGGGGTAATCTCCCACATTAGGGAGCTTCTCAACCTTTTTCAGTGAGAGGAGGTAATTTTGTAAATTTATTAGTTGGCTATTTGTTGGTGTCACTTTCTGTGCAGGTTGGGTTCCTATTTGTCTGTGCTTAATTCGTCGGCTTCTCGATGTTTACATACATACTGTTGAAGGAAGCGGAGAGATTTGATCACTTTCAATCCCTAAACTCCTTGGATGCATTAGTGTCTTATCTGCAGTTGGCCTCGGAGTTCCTATTTCTTCTTACTTGGCGGTGATTCTGCTTGAGTCTTGTATTTGGTTTTGAGTAGTGTGACTAGTTGTTTTCACAGGGTGGCTATTGTTTCCTGCTGGATTAGGTCGGTTTGTTGTTAAGAGCGTGTTTTTTGTGTCCTTTGCGACACTTGCATAGAACTTTTATGTATTTCTTTTCGTTATTTATTAATTTTTCTGATTTACCAAAAAAAATATGTGTAGCTTCGACCCATACTAGAGGCTTGATATTTCATATAGAGTATTTAAATTTGATAAATGAGAACTACGAGTACATTGTAGAGAAGAGTGTAGAAATAAAGCCTATCCAAATACTAACAATTTTCATTCAGTATTTAATACATGTCACATATAATATATATTTTCAATATGTTAAATTTATTTTCCACATCTTAAATTCCTGACGTCCCTAAGAGCGATTTCATGGCTTGTCTTACACGGCTGTGATGTTTCACCAGTATCTGCTTGGAAGTCTGGATGATCCAGTAAAATTTATACAAGAGTGATCAACTTTTTCCTTGAGACCGTTGTGCCCAGTCAACGAATTAGGATGAGCTGTTATCGATGCCGCCTTGAGCCTCAAATATTTTAATGAGTTCAGCTTTAGCAGTTCTGTCATCACTTGGATAACAGCTGCGCAAACCCAGACAAGGTGTTTGATACACGTTGGGACAAATTCTTGTGCTGAGAATCGACCTTCTTACTTCATTATTGTGGAAATCTTGGCATTAGCATAAAGTTCCCCTCTTTGCAGTGTAACCTGCTGAGCAATACCTTGGAAGAATCTGTTAGTGTTAAGAACTGATTTGATTAGCGAGCATTTTCTGTCAAAGACTAATCCCATGTACAAAAAAATGGTTCCCTCTATATGTGAGCTTCCTATCCTTGGCCCCAACACAGAATAGATGGCCTTGCAGCTCCAAGATCCCTTTCATCCCTGCCGTTTGCCAGACAAACTTAAACAGTCCAAGAACCTTATCCAACTGCTTTGTCCCATGAACAACCATGTTCTCCTGATCAGAAGTTAAAATCCTTCCCATGCACAAATGATGCTTATTATCTACAGTATCACCATACATCCCACCATGTAGATCAACTTCAACGTTTCTGACATGACCATAAAGGTAAAACAATAAAAGCGTAAACAAACATCGAGAAGAGTGGCCCAATGAAGAAGAAAGTTTCTTCTGCACAAGGCCCTGCTGATGCCGAGTCTCCTTATATCCAATACCTTTATCAATCAACACGTCCTTGATCTGAGATAAACCTTCTTTCATAACCTTAAGCTTTTCCACATGATAAAACAATGCCTTATCATCTTTCAAATAGCCTATAAGATCATTAAACATCTCAAGTACATCTTCCCATTTACCCAGACTAGAAAGGCCAACACTTTTAGCAAATTCAAGCTGCATCCATGAAACGGAGTCATGATCATATGATGTGTCTCTGTCAGCTAAGAACTTTGAACAACTAGAAACTATCTGCTGCCCCATGTTCATCTCCATTCGATTAAAGTCATGATTCAAGGCATCCATTTCTATCTTTAAATCATTTATTACCTCCTTAAGCGCACCTGTCCATATATGGTGTTGTGTGACCTGTGGGCATATTGTGTGTCGCACCAACTTCCTTTGCTGGGCAGAAATGTCGAGGAAGTTACCAACTGTGGTGAGAGAATCCACAATCATTGAGTCTCTCTCATAATTCTCACTAAAAGACGCAGCCATTGATGTTTTAACATTAACTGAAAAACCTGCAATATTTTCCTGTATCTTCTGCTGGACTATTGGTGACCCAATAAAGATCCTTGCTAGGGATTTCAAGGAGTGCATCTTGTGTGCAAGATGATCATCTATAATGATTGCACCATCATTGATGTTCTTAAGCCTTCCATCAATCATGTCAACATCTCGCAACTCATCTGCCCACTTTGCTATCTTTAGAAATGCTTTATTGTACCATTCAATAGGCCAAACTTCATCATCAATTCCTCCCGAACTGTGATAAAGCATCAAATTCAAAAGTGAAGCTCCCTTGTTCCACAATTTGTGATACTTTGCACCAAGGACAAGCTTCTGTGCAACCCTAAAGGCCATAATTACCAGAGAAAACCGCCTAAACTATCAATAAAACCTTCATAACTATGATGTGTGTGTGTGTGTGTGTGAGTGTGAGAGAGAGAGTGTGTGTATCAGTTATCTTGTTTCTTGATTGCTGAATTGAAAAATTCTTGGGATATCCTCATTCATAAGTCCAAACACCAAAGGACCGTCACGGTGACATACTAGCATACAAATTGTGGAGTTGAACCTGCACAAGCAACAAAGGAACCTTGAATCTCAAGAGCACTACGTTAATTAACAAATCATTAGGATACAGAATAACTATTCAAACAAATATAAGACCAAGTGCTATAAACATACCACCCGAAAAACTGCAACAAGCAGCTCCCCATGAAAATATATTAAATAGAAACGGATTTTGTAAAATTTGTGAGGCAATATATACGTCACGGACTTCAGTTAGGAAGATAAATGAACAGAAACCCGATTCTAACATTATATTCATATATAAACAAGATCAGTTTTTCAGTGATTCGTAAGCTTCAGGTTATACTAGAAGAGGGGAAGCATTTAATTTGGGTTCAATGAGCAGAACCTTAATATGATAAACAAGAAATTCGATTGCCGGAGAAAAAGAATTAATAATGAGAAAACCCCATACAGAGACTTAGCTCCATTTAGGGAAAAATGAAAAAAGAAGATAGAAAAGAAGCTCACAAAGTATATAATGGTTTCCTCTTCTGGCTTGGTCGGGATAAATGGCCTATCTAAGACACGAGGGAAGCAAAGAGAGTTGAAGAGGTGAAGACGAAACAGAGTGAAATGTTTTTGGGTGGACTGGACGGCATACTTTTATGGGCCCAATAGTTTATTTGATTACATAACTAAACTAGTTTACAAGGGTTTTCCCTAACTGTCAAAAGCGTTGCTTCGGTTTACAGCTAAACCAAACTTAACTTCATGCTTGAATCATTAATTGGCTTTATCAAGTTTTATCAATGAAAAACATATAGTCTAAATAGATAATAGATAATTACGACCTTTCAAAAAAAATATATAGATAATTACGAGTTATTAGATTCAAACACATTAAATTATTTAAAATAGTTAAATAAACCTAATTTTGCCATTGAATTAAATTAAACTACTACAAAAAATCTAATTAATATCAAGTTAAATTCATCTTCTCTCTTTTTTTGTTTTTCTTTATTTGCCTTAATCTATGCCGTAAGATACCAAGATCAAGTTAATTTTACTTGGTGGAAAACTTTAAGTCAATATTTTTTGGAAAAGAACTATTATTAGGTCATAGAGAAGAAAAGTCTCTTTTAACTTCTTAAAATTTATTGTTTGAAATATTTAATTTTCTCACCTTCAATTTTTTTTTTTGGTAAATCACCTTCAATTTAATTGACTCAAAGAGATTATTGCATAACCTTTTCAGCTCAATAATTAAATAAATGCGCTATAAATAACATACAAGTTTTTAGATATTCCATTTTACAATTTAGATATAACATAATTACATAAGTATCCATTAACAATAATTTTAATTTTGAAAGTCTTTTGAAAAATTGATAATAGATATGTCATATCATAAGTTTCTATTTATGATGATTACTGATTTCCTTGTTAAAAACCCATGAAACAAGGTCTCCTATTTGGTTACCACATGTGTTGCTACATTTTTTCCTCAATATATAAGATAGTTAAAGTAATTAACCAGTAACCAAATGTAGAAAATAAAACTCAATTCAACCACTGAAAATAAAACTCAATTCAACCATTTTCTTTAGTTGGGTTAGGACTCTTAACCAAATGTAGAATATAAATGCATAAAATTCAATTCAGCCATTTCTCTATTTGGGTTAGGCATCTATATTATAGGAGTTATTTGTAGATCTTTTAATTGAAATGCATTTCTAAACACTTATAATAATGTTTATTTATTTCCTACAGCTAATCAATTGCTTATAGTTTAGCAACAATTATTTAAAGACATCATTTATCTTATACATATTCAAATATATACGATAAAGTTCATGGGATAAACATACATTACAAATGAAATTATGATAAAATTATAATTGTAAGATTTATTGTATTATCCGTAAATCATTCCTAATCATTATTCTAATAATACTGGACATTAATAGAGCATAAAACTAGTACATGTTATGTTTCTTCCATATAAAGGAAGCAATCGATCTCATAAACTAAAATATGAAGATATTTAAACAAAAATGTGGATACTTGTTCGAGAAAAAGTTCACTGAACTGACTCCATATGAGATGGAGCATTATTTGTATGTCTATAAAAAATTATCATTGTGGCGATTGTATAAGTGATCATTTGACTTGATAATGTGTAATTTTATATTTTAAACTACAATTGCATAGTGTAGCTATAGTTAGCACTAGTAAGTACAAATCTATCCTACGAGGACTAGAATTACTAGTATTTACTATCTTTCTATTATCTAGCCTAACAAATTATAGTGTTTAAGATAAATCAAATGAAAAATTAAAAAATAAACAAAAATATGTCAATACAATTATCTAACTAGAATGAAGATTAAACTAAGAAACAAATCAGGAAATTAGTGGTACTTGGACTTCGAATCCCCCAAGATTTCTCATGCAATCATGATTTCACTACTCAATTTAATCTATAGTTTATTGGATCATGGGAATTCCTATCTTGTGTTAACATATTTCTTAATACTATTAACACCTAATGCTTGAATGATTAACTAAAATATATTTCTAGTTTAAACCCCTAAGATTGCATTATTTAATTCGTAAATTTCACTATTAGGTTTGACTCTAATATAGAGGATTTATGTTGACCTATCTCTATCTTTATAAGCAACTTCTTTAAATTATGGTAAATTTATTTATACAAAAGGATTTCTTAATCTCCATTGCGTGAAATCATACATGAATAATATACTAGCAATGTTAATTTAAGAATAATTAAGAATACATAATTAAATCTCAATGAAGATTTAATTATGAAACTAAAGAATGAATTAAGTTAAAATAAAATCTCTACAAGATCTATCACAGGGTTTATCTAATCTAAATACCAAAAACAGTTTAGCTCATAATTACAACATCAAAACTAAAGGAAAAACATAAAACTAAAGAACCATGATAAAATTGCTTTTAATCTTCATGAAATCCACTTTATATTAGTAAAAATGTACCTCAAATATGTTTCCGTGCTTGTTCTTCATTCTCTTTATTGTTTTAGGTCATCAATATGTCCTTTCCCACTCTTGAGCCTCTTACGAACCCCTTTCTTCATTTTATCCATCTGTAGCTCTAATTTAGGGTTTCTAAAGTGGATATAATCACTCACACAATAGTGTGTATGACCGTGTCCCTCAATCTTGCTTCAATCTTTAAAAATAATGAAGAACATAGTCCTAAGGAGCTACACCAGTAGCCATATGGTCGTGTCGACTTGTATAGTCACCCACATAGTTGTGTAGACTTACATAGGCAAACACCAAAATAACTTCAGTCTTCTATTTTTTTTCCTAAATTTACCTTAATTCTTCTCCTTTTTATCCATGGAGGCAAATAAGATCTAAAAACATAATAAAAAATAAGTACCATAAACAATAAGAAGCTCTCAAATAAACAAGCAAAATGCATTAAATATGGATTAGAAATATAATCTATTTAGCAGTTACCAAACTCCCCCAAACTTAAGCCTCTTCTTGTCCTCAAGCAAATAAATTTTATTACTCTTATATTGATAAGAAACAACTTCGAAAAAGAATTAAACAAAAAGGATATCTATCAAGAATCTCCATTATTCATTCAATTGCAAAGTTCATTCAAATGTTAAGCATTTTGTTACTTGTATCAAATTATAAATCAATATAATTCAATCCATAATTATTCAAATTTCAACTTAATTCAAACCATTCTACTTCATGCATAAAGTGAACATACATAAGAAAAATGCTAAAACTTTTGGAGACTTTCATACCCCTTATTAAAAACAAACACTAAATTTAAACATTTTAAGAGCATTTCGAAGCTTGTTTGAAAAGTTCCTAAGCCTTTTGACGCGAGAGTAAAAACCTTGTCATGAATTCCCCTAGTTACTCAACTAGGTGACTATCTCAGATGGCTATAAGCACCACTCTTTAACTTTTACCTTTTTGTGATATAAAGCTAACGGAGGGAAATTATTTATGCTTAGTTATTCACATACTATTTTTTTCCTTTTTTTTATGTGGGGTTAATAAAAATGCTAAAAAAGAATTCACATTTAATTCAAAACATGCACAAGTTATACATAAAGTATCATAATGTAAATCAAGTATCCATTCTTAAATTTAATGAACTAAATTGAAATCAACTTAATCATCAAAACTCATAACTATTTACTTAAATAAATCAAATCATAATCACAACTAAACTCATAATGAATCATTTTGATCAACAACCTCTTTAAAAAAATTTCCCAAAATGTTCATTTTAAAGCTAATTATAACAAGATTAACAAGCTTGACTACTATGTTCCTCCCCCAAATTTAAGTTGTATATTAAACATGCAAGAATAATGAAAAATGAAAAAAATAGAGGGGTAAGGATAACTGGTACTCCCCTAATATAAAGAGATTTCCACTTTTGTTCAATGTCATCAGCATCCATCCATTACTAGTGAAATCTTTTCCACTCTAAAGCAAGGGTTGATGTTGTCTTCATAACTTAAAGAACTCTACCAAATCTTAAGTAAAAAAAATTAGTACCATCAAATTAAAACTATGAAAATAATTTAACTACTAATGAGAATCCTACAAACTACTTAATCAAAACAAAACACTAATTATTAGGTTGCCTCCTAAGCAACACTTCTTTATGAGTATTATAGCTAGACTTTCTAGCATGTCCTTTTTCAACCTGGATCTATAATTAACAACTTTTTGCCATTCATTTGCCCGTATAAAAGTTCAATAGCCTACAAATAGGCCATATGTTACAAGATAATAAGAACATAAGGTATCAAATTAATAAAACCAATTAACTATATTAATGTGTTTTTAATAACAAATTGTCAATATAATAAGGAACAACAAAACTCTTAGATCTTTGATTGACTCTGACAGTTTGTTTTGTGGGAAAAAGGAGCCTTTCATACTTAAGATGACTGTTGACTCCTCCTCCTTGATAACAACGTTATTTGACTCCTTATCTTCATCTTCCTCTTTCTCCTCTTCCTTCTCTTTCTCCTTTTTGTTTTGAATAGTAGCTTCCTCCTTTTCTTTAACCTTTATCTTCTCTCCTAAATTTTCTTCCTTCTCTTCTTACGCTACAGCTTCCTCTATGTATTCAATCTTTGGATCCTCTCCACTATGAAAAATTAATGCATTCACATGATCCCTTAAGTTTAATTTGGTATGTTCGGATGAAACAACTAGCTCTTAGAGTCTATAGAGGGAATCCTCTTATAAACCAATGCCTTTCATGAGAACATCTCTAAGACAATCCTCTTTCTCTTGTTTCCGTTATTATAAAAATCTATATAAAGCATAATCGTTCCATGTATAGTCCTAATAACTGATCCATTTGGGATTATAAGTATTCCTGTATAGGGTATCCTAAGGCCAGTTCTTCATATAATTTGCATACTCCAATATATAGTTCATTGCTTGACATTCGTGATAAGGGTGATCACCCTTACAAATATCATAACACACTGTAGATATCAGTTGAGCTTCTAAATACATGTCAGTATATCTCTTATTCCAAGATTCCAATTAGGGATGGCAACTGGACCTGGGCCTGGCCTAGCTCGAAGTCAACGAGTTTGGCTCAGGTTGACCTGGCTCAGGCTCTGAATTTTTTAAAAATTAGGCTTCAAGCTGAGCTTCGATCTTAGTAGATTTTGCTGAAAACGACGTCATTTTACATTTTAATTTTAAAAAATTTGGGTGAGCTTGGCCCTAACCTGGTCTATTGCCATTTATACTTTTAATACTGTCATAAGTGATGGCATAGGATAGTCCCCCTGAGAATATTGTCCTCTTAACCCTTCCATTATGTTTGGTGGCTATAATAATGACTACTCAAATCCTAAAAAGTAAGACAAAAAGACAAGATCAAGAAAGAAAGTTATAAGGACAAAATAAATATAAAAGAAAAGAAATAAAAACTACCTAAAATGATAAAAACACTAGATTAATAAAAATAAGGTTTTCCAAATATTCTAGTCCCTAGAAACAGTGCCAAAAACTTGATGTAAAATTTTATGTTTTAAACTGCAAGTGTACGACGTAGCTATAACTAGTACCGACAAGCACAGATGGATCCCATGATGACTAGAATTGCTACTATTTATCATCTTTCTATTATTAAGCTTAATAAATTATGGTGTTTAAGATAAATAAAATGCAAAATTAAAACAATAAACTAAAAGAAAACAACACAATTAACTAAATATAATGAAGATTAAACTAAGAAACAATCAAGGAAAATAGTGGTACTTAGACTTTGAATCCCCATAAGATTTCTCATGCAATCATGATTTCACTACTGAATTTAATTTATAATTTATTGGACTTATTTTATGTTAACATCTTTCACAAAACTATTAACACCTAACCCTTTGTTAATTAATTGAAATCTCTTTCTAGTTTAAACCCTAAGATTGCATTAATTTATTCGTAAATTTCACTATTACGTTTCACCCTAATCTAGAGGGTTTATGTCGACCTATTTCTATATTTTCATACAACTCCTTTCAATTATGGTAGATCTATTCATACAAAAAGATTTCTTAATCTCAATTGCATAGAATCACATATGAAATAATACACTTGCAATATTAAGTTGAGAATAACTAACATAATTGAATCTTAATGAAACTAAAGTATGAATTAAGGTAAAATAAAATCACTACAAGGTCTATCCTTGGTTTCATCTAATCCAAGTACCAATAAAAGTTTAGCTCATAATTATAACATCAAAACTAAAGGAAAATAACAAAACTAAAAGAACTATGATGAAATCCCTTTTAATCTTTCTGAAATCCACTTTAGATTGATGAAAATCCACCCTAAATATGTTTCCTTGGGTTTTCTTCATTCTCTCTATCATTATACGCTATCAAGATGCCCTTTCCTAAGCCCCTTAAGCCTCCTAGGAACCACTTTTCCCTTTCCCTCGTTTTATTTTTGTTTTATCCATTTACAGCTTAAATTTAAGGATTTTTTTAGTTAACACGGTCACTCACACAACTGTGTGTATGATTGTGTCCCTCAACATCAATTTAATCTTCGAAAATCATGAACAAACAAGATCCTAAAGAGCTATATGGGCTGCCATATAGCCATGTAGACTTACACAAGCAACTACTAAACTAGCTTCAATCTTCTATTTTCTGTCTCAATTTTACCCTATTTCTTCTCCTTTTTATCCATGAAGGTAAATAAACCTAAAAACATAATTGACACAAAACAAGTACCATAAACAATTAAAAATCGCAAATAAACAATCAAAATGTATAAATTATGAGATTAGAAATATAGTCTATTTAGCATTTATAATTTGAGATCTCCAAAGTATCTTGTATAGGGATTGATATATTTTGATACTACTTATGAATTATTCTAGTTAAAGGTAGCTCAACCAGTAGTTATTGGATATAGAATATACTATACGGAGGTGGTTAAGTGATCAATATAGATTTATCACCCTAAAATAATTAAGGAGAATTTTCCATGTTTCTTAATTAATATTGATTTGAAGAATCATTAGCCAGGGTGGAATGACACTTTGAGAATTTTCAAATTTTATAAATATAGCCAATTACTAATGGTAGAGAATTAACATGTAATGTCGGACTTTCGGAGCCCTTTTGTGCTGTACTGTATTTGGAGATACTACTATATATTGATATATACATATGAATGTATATGAGTTCAAAGATGTATTTAAGTCATTTGGGTGTATATGTTAATGATTTATAATGTTATATGCCCTTACA
>JAOQMQ010000008.1:15865965-15879409 GCA_027563845.1 Erythroxylum subrotundum
ACATTTTCATTTATATGCAATGCACATTCAGATCACATTTAACAATTACATTAAGTACACTTAGTTCATCCAATTCAAATTCATTGAGCACTTCAATATCCCAGTCAAACATTACATCATCGGACCTTCTGTCCGAAACCCAACATAAACAAACACATTCATATAACCAGTTAATAGTCAATCAATACAAAACTCCAAATAAAACAAACAATAAAATGAGACCGTCTCGGTCTACTCACAGCACGCTCTAGATTAGCAATTGCTTCCAAGATCTGGAAACTCCTTAATATGGGCGCTTATCTTGCACATCAACATTATGTTGTACATACATTAATACTTACACAATTATAACCATTCATGTAATGCACACATGTATATATAGAATATGTACAATGCATGTTCATGACAATACCGGGTATTTTTCCATCAGTTTCATCACATAATCATTCTCATATCAAAAGCCGTCTAAGTATAACTTATACTTAGGTTTAAGCCTCATTAAAACCATTAAAATCTCCATTCCTTTCTCATTGACTCACTTTCAGAATTTTCCAAAAGACACTTTCGGGTCTACTATTCACGTTCAATTAGAAAGTGAAACTGAAGTAATTTGGTCACACTCTCTTCTAGAAAAGTGTTCCCCTATGTCTTATGAATCCATTGACACCAAAATCACTAAATTTGGTTTAGTAAATAGGAAGATATACCCCAAGCATTTTCGGACTGCTCATATATAAAAACAGTGTGTTATGCACATTTTCCATCCAGAATTTAAATATCTTAGAGAATGAATCAAATTTTGACTTTTTCAGATACTTTGTAGACCTATAACACTAGGTTACTCCAATTTGAAAATCACATCATTTGGAGTCCTATAGATCCAGATACAATCAAAACATTGAAGTATGCTCAATAAAACTAATCCCATTGACACTGCTTCAACAGACTCCCACAATTTCCTTTGATCACTCCTTTTTCAATTTAATTCATAATGCTACAAAATTTTATGGAGTGGTAGCACAATGTCTTAGACATCTTTTGGCTCAATAATCACCTCATTTGGACGTCGTATGAGGAAGTTATGATCAAACGAATCAACCATGCTCATGTTTTCCCTCTTAACGAACCTATGTTGGCGCGATTGCCATAATTTTCACCATAGATGTCATAATGCTTTCATTTTTAGACGGTTAGAAAGAAGATATCTAGGGCTACAATGTTCATGAAGAAAAAAACTTGAAATGTTGTCATTTTCTAGGTCAAAATACACGGACTGTGTAAATTTACACGGTCAAGCCGTGTAACCTTCGGGTGAAATGTGCCCCTGCGCCCTAAAAAATCACTGCCCGTGTGAATTTACACGGGCAGACCGTGTAACCATCGGGTTACACAAAATTTTCACCTCCAAAACTCCTCCAAAAGGTCCTAAACCCATTCTAATCTTCCATGCACTCTTAAGCATCCCAAATTCACTTCTTTTTTAGCAATTATCACTCCATACCCATCTAAACACAAATCAAAATGCATTCACTTCCAAATCTTAACTCATTTCAACCATCATCTCTATAGATAACTCCCTCAATTATACCCAATTTCAACTCAACATCTTGCATGCATACCTCTTATTCTCCACTTGATCATAAACACTCCAATATAATGCACTACCACACACACAATACATAACACAATATAACATTCATCCATGACTTTTGCTACACTCCATCTCCTCAAGTCATGTCCAAATTTGGAAGCCTTAAAGACAAAATTAAAAGTCAATCTCTTCACAAGAAATGTAGCCAAACACCTCTACTTTCATCTAAACTAAAAATCATCTCAATTGCACAACTATAGAGGGAGTTATGGCTAATACATTGAAGCATACTCAAAGAAAATTTCCAGATTTTCAAACTTCCAATATGTTACATCTAACTCATCTTCTACCCATTTTATCTCTTCCATTACATTTCCTCATCATCGTCTACCCAATTCCACTTAATACAACAATCACAAACAAATCATGATCTAGAATGATCATTAACCCAAAAAAAAGACAAGTTTATATATCAATTGCCATTGAAATATCTCTTTCATAACCATTTCACCTTAGAAACATGTATAACATAACTCATCACAAACAAATCATCCATAAACAACTTCTAACCCATTATTTAGCATCTACATGCAACAAAACATCAACCTATATCTATGCATGTTCATTTCTTCACACCAACCTTCTAGCATATACAAAAAAAATCCCTATCATGATCCTTCAACCACTAAAATTTCCCTATAAATCACAAAGCACCATTTCATGAAATTAACCTCTAAACATCAACACAAAAGCTTCATTTAACTACAACCCATGATATTAGACAAAATACTTACTCGATTTAGCTCTCAATTCTTCAAAGTCTTCAAGAAACTAAAAAATCCCCAAATTTCACCAACAACCCACGATCATCTTCGTTGTGAGCTTGAAAGGTTTGGGTTTTTGGTGAAAATGGAAGAGAAAGCAAGATGAAAGAGGAGCATGAAAGATGATCAAACAAAATCAAGAAGAAGAGAAGGAGAAGAGAGCTACGAAAAAGATGGAGGAAAGCCAAAAGGAAGCATCAAAATCCCTTTAAAATGAGAAGCATCGTTGAGAACAATAAAAAGGGGGGATCTTTCACTTTATAAGAAGTGGTGTGGCAAGTGACACATGTCACTTGCCACATGTCACTTTCTTATTGCTTGACTTGGCCCACTAAAAAAAACTAGTCTAGTTAGTCTCCAACTTCTAATCCAATTATCTCCTAATTTTTAATAACATTTGTCAATAAATCCTAAGGTTATTTAAAAAAATTTTCATTGTCATTGGACAGTAATTTCTACTACCAGTTCACAATTGTCTTGCCACTCAGCATTTTTCCTAGTCCAGAAATTACCCCGAATTTTTTTTGGAAAATTTTTTCCAAAATTCTCCAAAAATTCTAAATCAACTATTACACTCTCCAAATTGATTTTCAATATAAACAAATCACAATTCTCAATAACAATCACATTTATTAACAATTATACCTGAAATGTCAATGAATGCATGTACAATTATTGTTATGTGCAAGGATTCACTATTCATGTGCATGTGCACCTTATGTAATGCATGAGCATGGGATGTGTTTTCCTAATTTCTCTGGTTGATCACACATGTACCAAATCTTTAGGGTTCTAACCCTTTGGATGGAAACAGGATGTTATAGAACTTCCTCTTTATACTTTAGTTAAAAGCTTGGTAATAAATTACCCCAACAAAAGCTTGGTAATGAATAAATGAGATTATGTATTTTCCTAAAAATTATGAGATATGAATAACGAATAAACTAGTTTTTTAGGATAAGGGTGATGAATGTTTTTTAATTTATAAAGATGCATGCCATAGATATTTTAATATTTTTTATGAATGTGAATGAGTCATATAAGTTGTTTTGAAATAATTTAACAAGTGATAATATTTATATTATAGAGAAAATAAATTGTATGATCATTTTTTATCAAATAAAATACATATATTTATGAATAAATGAAATTTATCTCATAATAAATAGTTATATGAAAATAAATGGAAAAAGAAAAGAAAAAGGTGAATAAAAAAGCCACTAGATAATGTGGTATATTATGATAAACGGACCGCTCCTTTAGGCTTTGGCCGAAAGCTTGATATAGATGATCTGTTAAACATAGCAGTTGATGAATGAGAAATGTGGATGAAAATGTATAATAGCATTTATAAGATGAGATTGCACAAATGAGATACTTGTTTGACTTTGTGGCTTAAATCTCATCGTAGATACTTGATTTGGATGCTATATCATTTATGATATAGTATGTATATTTAAATAACTATAAATTGTGGATGAGTATATGAAATTCAATATTTACAAAAATCTATTTTATTACATTTATACTAATTAAGTACGATATGGGGTGGTATGAGAGAAACCATAAATTTGTATTATATTATTTAGAACTTTTTGTATATAACTGTCATTAGTTGTTGCCCCTATCGGTGAATATAACCCTCACACTTTTTTTTTTGGAAAAATGAAAAAGGAATTGTATTAATAATAGAAAAAGCTATAAAACAACATTACAATGACTCACATAAATTTCCCACAATTTAACTTCCTTAATAGTTACAAGAATACACAACATAAAAAATAATAATTATAGCATCCAGTTATACTTCAATCCTTGGCTAATTGAATTTTGCTTGTTATTGGAATTAAGGCTACTCAGATCCAATTCACGACATTACCTGCTAACTAATATTGATTTTTTCAATTCCCCTGTACAATCTTCTATCCCTTTCCCTTCATATGGAACAGATGCTAGTGGTAAAGTTGTCTTTATAAGCACACCATCTAATTTACCTTGCTTAGTACAGCCCATGATCATATTCAATGTTTCCCTCCAATCAAATGTTTACCTAGGAAATTGTAGCATGTACATGATCCCACTCCAAATTGCTTTTGCATAGCTGCATCCGAAGTATAAGTGATTACATCTCTCATTTATATGTTTACAAAGGATACAAATAGGATCATTTACCCTAAACC
This sequence comes from Erythroxylum subrotundum, assembly GCA_027563845.1. NCBI lineage: Eukaryota > Viridiplantae > Streptophyta > Magnoliopsida > Malpighiales > Erythroxylaceae > Erythroxylum > Erythroxylum subrotundum. Next base: position 15,870,561 of record JAOQMQ010000008.1, read on the forward strand.
ATCTATCTTTGGTTCTAAATCTATTTTTGATTTTTAACTAAGAGAAGACTGAGGCTTTTGAATTTAAACACTGCTTTCATAGAACTCCAAACCAAGGAACACCTTTAGCATTGCATATAAGTATCTTATGACAGGAGCTATTATTAAAGGAACTCCTTCAATTAGGGGTCTAAATGATGCTTTCATCTCTCAATCCTTCAGGTATTTGTGGCAAGTATTCTGCAAGCAACGAAAAACCCCTGAAATTTCCAGCCCAAACACCATTTTGGATGAGTGAGGATACTCCAACATTGATTGGAATTTTATTTCTAAATTATGTTATTTCTACTTTTTGGATGAAAAGGCTATAAGTAGTCCAGTTATTAAACTAGAACCAAATGTCTTCATGACGTAGCACGTCATAACACTACTCAAAACAAATAAACCTAAAATTGTAACGGTGATGAGTCTAAGTCAATCCCACAAAGAGTGTGTGTAAAGCCTTTGAAATGAAAATAATTTATGTTTAGGTTATGGGGGTTTGGTTTGGTTTCAAATAAGAAAACAAAATGAAACTAGACTATCAAAAGCAAATTAAAGAAAAAAAATCTAAAAAGGATGAAAAGTGATTAGTATGTTAGGGACCTAGTCTTCGATTCAATCTCAGCCTACACACATTTAACATACTCCATTGGTTCTTCTTATACCTCTCCTAACAATTATTAATCGTAGGTTAATAACAAGCTCTGTTAAATTGTATTTAATTAAAACACGCTCGTTCATTAAACCTATCCATCGAACAATATAGGATAAGCTCTCAAGATTTAATTGGACAATCGCATTACGAGTTAAGAAAACAGATTAATCAAGGCAATAACCACATGCACTCATTTCATTTAACCTAGTTTATGTTATCCCTAATGATTCGACACCAATCGGAAACACAAAAAATTATGGATTATGCACATACATTGGCTTCCTCTTCAAGATAGGGCCTTAGTTGATGATTATGCACATACATTGGCTTCCCTATATTCAAATTTCCAATCTCTACTGAGTCCATGCATTATAGAAATATCTTGAATGTCTCTTCACCTTTTTCTTAATTGTTTATTTTCTCTAATATGCTATTTAAAGGTGAAAGGTTAGTGTTAAAAATAATTATGGACTCAGTACTCACCTTCTAGCTGAATGATGTATCATTTTCCGCTACGAGCTCCTTCTCCACTTCTTCTTCTTCACAAGCAATTCCTTGAGTAGATCTCTCAAGATTCTCAAGCTCCTCTTCACTTTATAAGGTCTTTGCACTAACATCCCTTGGATGCTCCTCAGGCTGAGATGGTAGCATTTCTTCGCGTTGTAATGCTAGGTGATCGAGAGCTTCCACCAGTTGACCCTTCTAGCTTGCCAATTTATGGATTCCCGACGTTGAGTTTTTGGTAGAATTGCATCACTTCCTGTTAGACTTGCTGGAACTATTGTACACCCTGTTGAAATTGCAAAGTATTAGTAGTCAATATTAACCAATTCTTCCAGAGATGAGTTTTTCTGCCACTCCAAATTATGGACGCTAAACCTTGCATTATACCAAAATTGTCTTTCCTCCTGCTGAAATTGCAAAGCGTTAGCAATGACAACATTAACTAATTCTTCTAGAGATAAACCTGAGTCGTAATAAAAAGCTTATGGTATATTCGCGAATGGCTGTATGTCCTGCAAACTATCAAGGAAATACTTTTACTTGTTATCCCATCCTTAATTAAAGTTCCTATAATCAGTCCATACTTAGTTAAAAGATTAGGAATATGAATTATAGGAAAAATTATTTCCTTCTATGTAATTGATTTTTTTAAAAAAATTTACACATAAACACTAAACAAAAAGTGAAAAGATCAAGAAATAACTGAAAAGAAACAAATTATAAACAAATATATACAAAACACCAATTAAAATCAAGAAAAAAACTAAAGCATCACATTGCTCGACAATGGCATCAAAATTGACGTAGCGCGTTGTAACACTACTTAAAATACCTAAACCTAAAACTATAGCAGTGATGAGTCTAGGTTGATCTTATAGAGAGTGTGTGTAAAGCTTTTGAAATTAAAATAATTGGTGTTTAGGTTATGGGGGAGTTTGGTTTGGTTTCAAATAAGAAAATAAAATGAAACTAAACTAACAAAAGCAAATTAAAGAAAACAATCTAAAAATGATGAAAAGTGATGAATACGTTAAGGACCTGGTCATCGGTTCAATATCGGCCTATACACAATTAAACATACTTCACTGAGTTGTTCTTTTGTTACCTCTCTTAACAGCTGTTAATCATAGCTTAAGAACAAGCTCTGTTAACCCCAGTTTTCCCTTAGGTCGTTTTAATTAAGGGACGCTCTTTAATTAAACCTAACCATCAAACAACCTAGGATAAGCTCTCTAGATGTAATTGGACAGTCGCTTTATGAGTTAGGAAAACAGACTGTAACAACCACATATTCTTGGGTCATTTAACCTAGGTTATAGTATCCCTAATGATTGGAAAGTAATCGAAAACACAAAAATTACATATTGTATCCCTAATGATCCAAAACCATTAGCTGCCACAAATAAATCTCAAGATAACAATTATAGTTTATATTGAAGATTCTAGCAATGGGTTAATAATAAAACAATCCAATGAACCCATTAAGACCATCTTAACACAATACCCAAACAATAAACATAAGATATCATAATCAATTCCTAAAAGAGAACAACTGATATGTGTTTAATTGTTGATATATTTAATTATTTACACTTAGCAATTATTGACGTAAAATGCTTAAGATACTTACTTTAATTCATATATGATTTTAGGTACAATTTGGGAGCAAAGAAATTAAAGTGAGTCGGAAGCATTACATTTGGGTCATTTTCTAAAGATTTATTTTTGCTTGTCTTTATGAAAAAAAAGAAGACAAGAAAAATGAAGTACAAAAACGACATAGCAACATTACAAAACACATATAAGCTTGCGTTTCAAGAAGCTACAAAGGAGATAAGGCAGATGCTGTGTGTTTTATTAAAAAACGTACAATGAGAGGAGCACAACGTTTCAGTGAGAGGATAGCAAAAGCAAATTAAATGGGCAGAAGATGCTACAAGAAAGCAACAGGTGTGAGAAGCATGAAGGGATTTAAGTTGAGTGGCATTTTAATTGTCAAGTCACGCAACAGTAGTGCTAGAGAGGAATAAATGAGCTTCAGTGGAGAGGAAATGAAAAGCCACATAACCTAGCAAGAGGAATGACGACGTTGGAAGGCAGCCAAGAGAGTAGCGTGCTGTGGTGAATGACGTCGCAGAAGAAAAACGTAGAGGAGGGGACAAAACGCAGATGGAGATGCATTTTGGCTCAAAACGCAAACGTTGGAGCAAATTAAATCAGGTGGAGAGTGACGCAGGCATAGGGGGGTTTTGAAGGAGCAAAAATAAAATTGGTCACATTAGTAACAAGGGGGCGTGAAAGTAAGTGAGGGAGAAATTAAAGGGGTAGAGAAAGAATTAATAGAGGAGAGCGCAGACGACGACGCATCGAGGCAACAGGAAAATAAGGAGGCAGTGTCCTGCACAAAAGGCAGCGTCGTTTTGAAGGCAGAGGCAACACGCAGTTGGGCAGAAAAGAGGAAAGGGTTTAAACTTTAAAGAGTGATGCAGATCTTTATTCGTCTGGTCACTGCACAGTAGCGGGGTGGAAAAGAACGAGTCGGCAGCAGCTGAGCGCTGTAGACGCAGACGCAAGTGAGGAGAGGCTTGACTGTGGCTTGGCTGGGTTGGACTAGTCCTGCTACAGGGCATCAACAGTGAACAAATACAAGCAATAGGCAGTGCAGTGGATAAAAACAGTAAAGAAGCTACAGCACAGTGGAGTAAATAGTGGGCGACAATACAGTGGAGGCTATAGTAAAATATAGGGATTTTCGGATAGGGATCGGAATGGGTGCTAAAATAATTTTTCAGAAAATACCTATGAAGGGCTAAACATCTCGACACCGGTTCAGAGGTAATATCGATGTCGGTGACCTGGGCTAAGTATTAAGTCAATTATTTTGTTGTTTCTTTCTCTCATTAGGGATTGATTGTGTTATCCTATTTTAATTGATTTGGGCTTTGTGTATGGATAATCGGATTTTCTTTATTATTCACTTATTTATGTATGAACCTATTGGTATTGTGATTTGATGATTTTAATGCGTTCATTGAATCGTTAATTTCAAACCGATTACTAGAATTTCGATATAATCCTAGATTGTTATGTTTAAATTCATATGTAGCGACTAATGATTCGTAATCATTAGGGATAACATGACCTAGGTTAAATGACGCATCGTATATGGTTGTTGCCTTGATTAATTAGTTTTCCTAATTCGTAATGCTACTACCTAATTTAATCTAGAGATCGTATCCTAGGTTGTTCGGTGGTTAGGTTTAATTAACGATCGTATCTTGATTAAACATAACTAGACTACTACTGTAGCAGTAGCGAGTCTAGGTCGATCCCACAGAGAGTGCGTGTAAAGTCTATGAAATGAAATTAACCGGTGTTTACCCTAAACGGGGGGGTTTTGGATTTTTCAAAGAACAAAATAAAATTAAATTAACTAATAAAAACAAATTAAAGAAAACATGAAATAAAATGGTAAATGTGGGGAATTCGATAGGGACCCGATTCTTCGGTTCAATCTCGACCTACACCCTAATTAAGTATATTTTATTAATTTGTTGTTCTTTAACCTCTCCTAGAAACTATTGATCGTCGGTTAATAATTAACCCGAGTTTTTCCTTAGGTTTTGTTTAATCAAGATACGATCGTTGATTAAACCTAACCACCGAACAACCTAGGATACGATCTCTGGATTAAATTAGGCGGTAGCATTACGAATTAGGAAAACCGATTAATCAAGGCAACAACCACATACGATGCGTCATTTAACCTAGGTCATGTTATCCCTAATGATTACGAATCATTAGTCGCTACACGTGAATTTCAACACAACAATTACGGATTATATTAAAATCCTAGCAATGGGTTTAAAATTAACGATTCAATGCACGCATTAAAATCATCAATTTAAAATACCCAAAGGGTTCATACACAAATAACCAAATAATAACAAAAATCCGATTATCCATACATAATACCCAAATCAATTAAAATTGGATAACACAATCAATTCCTAATGAGAGAAAGAAACAACAAAATAATTAAAATAATACTTAACCTGGGTCGTCAGCGTCGATTTTACCTCTAAACTGGCGTCGGGATGTTTAACCCTTCATAGGTATTTTCCAACAAATAGCTTCATCCCTCATTTTAATCTCTACCCAAAAATCCCTCTCTGTTCTTCTTGTGCCGATACTGTCCACTCCTGTATTGACTTTTTCTCCTTGACGTAAATTAAGAGCCAGCATGCACAGCAAAAATGATACACACTGGAGGCATTAAAAAATTAAACAAAACAAAGTACAAGGGAGGGCCAGTGCTAGAGGCGTGGAGGCGCAGCCAAGAGGCGTCACTTACGCTCTTCAGCTCCAACACCGCACTTTGTAGCTGCTTGATTTATTTCTCTACTCCTCTTCACTGTGCGTTGATGGGACCATTAAAGGTCACCCATCAACTTAAAACATTGCTCTCCTCTCTCAAGTGCCGCACTACTCTGCTTCGTGATGTCTACGTTGATCCTCACTATTCCCTTGACAAGACGACTAAGGATCGCTATCAACTCCACCCTTACAACATTTGCTTCTGTCTCCCTTTGTGCGCTCTCCTAAACGACGCCCTTGTTGCATTTTGATTTAATTTTCCAGCCCTTTTCTTGTGCGCCACGTGCTACAGCCCTTGTCTATTGCGTTTTTAGTTTGTATTAAGTCAACTGCCCTTGTTGCCATCTGGAGTCATGCCTCTTGCTTTATTCTCCTGTGCGTGACCTCACATCTCTAGCGTGGATGTCCCCATTTGCATTTGTTACGTATTTGTCATCCACCCTTCAATCCCCTTGCTTTCTGGCCATTTAAATTAGACAATTAATTTGTCTCCACCTAAGTAGCTAATGTGTTGATTCCACCTGTATATGTTGCATGACTCCTGGTGATGCGTCGTCATCTTTGGCTGGTGTGATTTCAATGTTTGCTGTGTGATTTTCTGCTCCTTGATTTATTCCTCCATTGATTTAATTTGCTTCCACACTACGCCTCTCTTTGTTCTCATTTAATTTGTCTTGCTCCATTTTTCTTGTCTTTTAATTTTCTTCTTCTTTCATAAGGACAAGCAAAAATAATTATTCGAAAAATGACTCATATGTGGTGCTTTTAACTTACTTTGCTTCCAAATTGTACCTAAAATCAAATATGAATTAAAGTGAGTATCTTAAGCATTTTTGTATCATTAATCGCTAAGTGAAAATAATTAAAAATATCAACAATTAAGTACATATCATGAGCTTCCTCTACGATTTCTTTCTTTAATTATACTACATTTGGTACACATAATCGTTGACCCCTCACTATTGTACCTTCTTCTTTGATAGTAAAATCCATTCTCTGCCCCGTCTCAACTTCTGTCTTCAATTTCATCAACTATAGATCTTGTTTCTGTCTCTCTCTAATCTGATCCACCAAGATGGGACAAACGTGAAAGGTAGCAATTAATGTTGTTGAATATGTCATATCCAATTTCACTCCTAGAGACCTCATTTTGACTAGAAGTGGAAGATATATTATCAATTGGTAGGTCCCCTACTTAAGGCATCTGCTAATACATTAGCTTTTCCAGGATAGTACTCTATCGTACAATCATAATGTTTTATTAACTCTAACCACGGCCTTTACCTCATGTTTAGTTCCTTCTGAGTAAACAAATATTATAGACTTTTGTGATCAGTGAAAATCATACAGTGAACACCATACAAGTAATGCCTCCATATTCTCAATGCAAAAACTACTGCTGTCAATGTTAAATCATGGGTGGGATAGTTCCGTTTATGCTTGTTCAATTGCCTAGAAGCATAAGCTACAACCTTATCATTCTACATAAGTACACACCCTAATCCCAGTATCGAGGCATCACTATACACTACAAATCCATCAGTCCCCGTTGGTAATGTAAGTACAGGGGTTGTTGTCGGCCTTTCTTTCAATTCATCAAAACTTCGTTGACAAGCATCTAACCACTCAAATTTCTCCTCTTTTTGCATCATCTTGGTTAGTGGACTTGCTATTCTGGAAAATCCTTCAACGAATTTCCTATAATAGCCTGCCAATCTAAAAAAGCTCCTACCTTCCGTCATAGTGGTGGAAGGTCTCCGATTAGTAAAACCTTCAATCTTTTGGGGATCCACACTATGTCCCTCAGCTGAAATGACATGACCTAAGAAAGTGACCTTATCAAGCCAAAACTAGCACTTACTGAACTTAGCTTATAACTGGTGCTCTTGTAAGGCTTGTAGTACAATCCGAAGGTGTTCGGCATGGTCCTCCTGACTTCTTGAGTACACCAATATGTCATCAATAAACACAATCAAAAACTTATCTAGGTACTCCCGAAACACCCTATTCATCAAATCCATAAAAGCAGCTGGTGCATTTGTTAATCCAAAGGGCATAACTAAAATTCATAATGCTCGTACCTTGTGCTAAAGGCATATTTCGGAACATCTTCGCTGCGAACTTTCAACTGATGATAACCTAATCGAACAAATCATCAATCCTTAGGAGCAGATATTGGTTGCAAAATGTCACTTTATTCAGTTGTCTATAGTTGATACACAATCTTAAACTCCCATCCTTCTTTTTCACGAATAAGACTGGAGCCCCCCATAGAGAAGTGTTAGGTCTCACAAAACCCTTATCTAACAATTCCTTCATTTGCACTTTCAATTCCTTTAACTCCACTGGAGCCATTTTGTATCGAGTAATTGAAATCGGTTGGGTTTCTGGTGGTACATCTATCTCAAACTCTATTACCCTATCTGGGGGGTAATCCTGGAAGATCCTCTGAAAATACGTCGGGAAACTCTTTGACCACTAGAATACCTCTAAGTTAAATCTCATTATTATTCTATTCAATCATATAAGCCAGACATCCTTAGCATCCTTTACGAAGCATTTTATTAGCTACCATGGCAGTCACAATAATAGTGGAAAGAACTTTCTGTAGCCTACAAAATATTACCTCTAGTTTCCTTAAACAAATCAGCCTAACCTCCTTTTTGAAATAATCCACCATCGCTCAATGTGTGGATAACCAATCCATTCTAATAATACCATCAAAATCTCGGATATCCAATATGTTGGCCCCCGTCTTCGGAACCCAACTCTTAACCATAAACCTGAATCATGATCATCTTATCTTGAAGGGTTATTCCATTTAACCCTAATTAGCCGTTAATTTTTTTTTAACCACTAATAGACATTATCCATTCATCTTCATATTCATAACATCCCAAAAGTTCACTCACAATAGCTCCATGGTGCGCCCATACAAAAACAGTTTCATGCTTGAACTCAATTCGCCTGCATGATGATTAGAATTTGGAAAACTTAAAACCTTAATTCCACTTTGACTTCTTCAGATGAATCCTAGATATAAGTCTCTAGTTTGATTTGTCGCAAGTATCACCTCAATTGGAGTTCTATAACTCAAGATATCAGCAAAATACCAACATGTGCTCATATTCCAATCATACTCTCTAAACTGACTTCTCACTTGTTCTAACGTAAACTATTTCAACTCAACTCCAAATGATACAAATTTTCATAGAAAGATACCTACATGTCTTATGAATCCATTGGTCTAAGAATTTCCTCAATCGGAGGTCGGATGAGGGAGTTATGCCCT
>JAOQMQ010000008.1:15983947-16001384 GCA_027563845.1 Erythroxylum subrotundum
GTTAAATAGAGCTCAAATTTCATTTGAAAAATAGCGAACTGGATTTGCATGCTCTTGAAGACTTTGGATGTTCTAACCAAAAATCACATACGTGTCGAAAAATATGAATTTTTACAAACAGTTATATGCATGGGCAGATTTGTCAAATTTATATATTATTACCTAATTTTCATTCTTTTCCATCTATATATCCAAACAATGGAAATTCTATTTCCTCTCACTTATTTTAAGAAACTCTAATCCAAACGAAGGAAATTAAATTTCACTTCTTTTCCTTTCCTTTCATTTCCTCATTTAAATTTACTCTCGTTTCCTTTACATCTTAGATTGCCATACACAGTGTAAAGGAACAAAAGTAAAAACAAGGACTAATCTTATAGCTTGATACAGAGATTAAAAGTACAATATTGATATATTCTAATTTATTGATATATAATATTTTTATATATTATTACTTACATTCAAAAGTATAATAATAATATTTGATATGTAATATTAATTTATTTTTATTAATAATTAGTAATCAATTATAACAATATTAATTTATCTAAATTATTATTAATTAATAATATAATTATTAGTTTAAAATAATAATAAATAAGGAGATCCAATTTTTATTTTTATTTGTAACTCATAATTTTACTATTAATTAACGGAATTTTGTAAAAAAATTATTATTATTTTATTATATTCACATACTTATATTATCAATTATTTTAATGTATTTATTCATTAATTTATTTTTATATGAAAATATACTTTGTAAATTAAATTTCTATTAATTATTTGATAATACTAATAAATAATATAATCATTTTTCTCATATTTCGTTTATAACTTGTATCATAAATTAATAATGATTTAGATTGATTTATTACTGAGAAGAAAATTATAAAAGTAATAGGAATTTTAGTGATTTATTTACTTAAATATCCTTAGTTTCATAATAATCAATAAATATTATTTTATTATATTTTATTAATAATCATAATATTTATTATTTTATATGATAATTTTTTTACTATATCAATTCTTAAATATTAAGTAAATTTTCTGTTCTCATTAATTTGTTGGGCTAGTGTTATAATGATTAATTTTTTTTAAAATTAATTTATTTTATAAAAATAAATTATCTATAAAGATAAGAAATTAACCATTGTTGAAAATTTTTGGATGAAGGTAGACTTTTCCAGACAATTTAAACCGTAAAGAGTTTTCGAAAAGGTTAATTGCCCTTTCTTTTACCTGACTTTTCGGGTTGAGTTTTTTTTAAATAAAAAAAGTTACCTTTACCTTATTTTTACCTATCAATTCATTTGGTGGATTTATTTGAGAATTGGATCACTTCATGTTAACTGATTACTTGACATTTGAAATTACTTTTCTTTAGAGACAAGTCAGGGTGCAGTATTAGGGGAACATCCATTCCGGGCGTTTAGTCCAACCCTTTGAAATATAAGAGGAACCCAAAACCATTAAGAGCATCCCAGGTCCTGAATGAAATACTACAACCATGACAGAAATATAAGAGGAAGCCAAAACCATTAAGAGCATCCGAGGTCCTGAATGAAATACTACAACCATGACATAAACCTTCAACTTCACTCTCTTTCGATTGTCACATTTCGATCAGTGCAGAAGGCTCCTATTATTAGAAAACAGATCCTCTATTCTAATTAACCAGTTTTAACTTATTCCATTAAATTTTATCCACACTTGTGGTTAAAAATGAACTGCACAGGATTGGAACATCTTCAATGGCGCAGAGAATCTGGTGCCCCATTATCGGACGGTTCTTGGCACATTTCCAACAAAGATTATATAAAACAATAGTAAAGGCCACCCCACAGGACGACCTAATAACCATATGCATAAACCACACATATGTTTCAACATTTGACCTCAGTAAAAATATGAGAAGTTTCATCTTTCCCAGGTCAGCCTACATCATTTCAGCTCAAGCTCACTAAATATTTCACACTACAAGATACGGTTTAAAGTGCAAGTCAAATAACATCCAGATCTCAGCTATTGATACAATCCAAATTAATAACTTCCAAAATCTCCTTATAAAGCACCAATGATGTAACAACCTCTGAAACAACTTCTAGCAGGATAAAATAAAACCAGAAATACAACTCACATTAGGCCAGAAGAAAACCAAAGCTCGTAAGAGAGCTCAAGCTCATTAGACTTGGCGTATTCTAACTTGAACTTTTCCTACCAAATATTATTGCAACCCTTACAACTTCTGGTTTTAGCTTTGGCCAGAGTCAGGAGATCCATCCTCATACGACACTAGACCCTTCTTTCCACCCAGGCTTCCAGATGATGACCTTGACCTTTGTCTCTCTTTGCTCACTCGTTTGGGAGACTGTGAGTCCAATGATGACCTTGACTCTGATGGGCTCTGACTCCTAGACGGTGATCTACGCCTCTCAACTCGTGGAGAACCTCGAGACCTGGACACATCAACTGGGCTACGGCTGTGAACTGGGCTACGGCTGCGGTCATAGTGACGGCCACGATAACGTGGGCTACGTGATACTGATGGACTTCTAGTTCTACTTCTCCTGCCTCTATATCTGTTAGATTGAATCATGGTAAAGTTAACACCTTAACTACCAAAACTGTCAGTAAACATATTTCTGGAGACAATTTTGGACATAACAAAAGAGAAGAATCATCTGTGGAGCATGACATTTCTAAACATATTATTAAAATCAAGGTTTTGAATTGCTTATAGCAGATTACAATGTGATGCGAACAATTCTGGGCAATATATGCACAATTGTGACGATTCCAGGCTATCATCTGTAAATCATTACATTTCTAAAGAGAACATAATGTTCAAATCAAGGTTTTAAATTGGTTATAGCAGGTCAATTGTTGGTAATATATGCACAATTGTGGCCGTCCCCGGTCATAACCACATATTGTAGTAATGGATTGGAATCTCAACTGACCTTGGGGGAGTTCTTCTTGGAAGGTTTCTGTAACGCCTAGGTGAATATCTTCTATAACTGGAGTATCTGAAATAATAAGCAAGAAATGAAAAGGCACCATGAACTCAAATCTGCCATTCTCCAATAACAGTAAGAAATCAAGACAGTAAAATGCCAATCAATAAAATCTTACCTGTCACTTCTACCACCATAACGGTATGATCTCACAGGAGAACGTTCTGGAGAGGGAGTTCGGTATCGTCGAGCATAAGAGTATCGTTGGCTAAAACCTCTCCCTCTTCTGATACGTTTTGGAGATCCATCAGGTGAAATACTTCTTGATAAACTTCTAGCTGGTGATCGAGACCTTCCCCTACGAACAATGCTAGGGCTCTTGGAATAACTACGACGATTGCTCCTGCTTGGTTCCCTAATAGGACTTCTGCTGGTGCTCCTCCTTGGTGGAGCCCTACCTGAGCTTCTGCTAATGCTTCTCCGATATGATCTAACTGGGCTTATCGGACTTCTGCTAATTGATCTGCGCAATGTTTTAAGTGGGCTCCTGCTAACACTTCTCCGAGGTGGGGATCTCAATGGGCTCCTACTAATGCTTCTCCGAGAACGAGATCTGACAGGGCTCCTGGTAATACTTCTCCGAGAACGAGATCTCACAGGGCTCCTGCTAATACTTCTTCGTAAATGTGATCGGACAGGACTCCTACCTGGGCTTCCAGCCTTTTTGCTCCTTACTGGACTTCGGCCAACAATTCTGACAGGACTTTTGCTGCTCACACTTCTACTGACAGTCCTCCTAGGTGAAACATATGGGAGGCTTCCACTGGCACTGCTTCTGCTGCTCATACTCCTCTTTGGACTAACACTTGGACTCTTCGTCGGACTCCTCCGAGGACTAATACTCATACTCTTACTCATGGCCCTCTTGGGGCTCATGCTTCTCCTCCTGCTGATTAACTTTCAATAACATACAGGCTCTGGGAGAATTGGTAAGCATAAAGAATAACTGAGTTGTTAGAAGAATGGAAAGTAGACCTAGATTTCTCTGGGTGATCATCTACAATATCCGGTTGTCTATCTTCACTCCCATCAGATCTGGTATTTGCATTGCTGCCATTGCCAGATCGTCTTCCATTCTCCTTGGGCAACCCACCATCTTTGTCAATCATATCTTGTTCATCCCTCTTCCTAGAGGGTAGTGAAGCAGCATCTTCCACCAAAAGCATGGGAGATTGAGTGACAACTGCATTACATCATAAAGGAGTTCAAAAATATTAAACATGATTGTGAGGAGCATATTTCAATCTTCATATACCATGTGAATTCAGCATAGAAAAAGAAAGATAGTGCGATCTTAATTGTGCAAGGTGACATAACAAGAATTTCCTGTTCTAAAGAATAAGTTTCTTTCGATGATATAATATCTTCTATCAAGATTAGGTCACGCAGCACTTTAAACTATATCACAACATCCCACCTTAGAATTCAAGCAGAAAGAAGGAAGCAAACAAGACGACATGATAAAGAGTATCAACATAAAATATCCACAATAAAATCTAAGATGTCATCTATTACTCAAAAAGCAGTGAAATTGGATACATAAGCTGACTAAGATATATCAACTGTTGAGAATAGTACCTGTCCTTGAAAAAGGGTCTTTTCGTTTCCTATCATTTGCTTGTACATCCAAACCATCAGTATCAGAGCTACTTTCACTCCCGCTCTTGCTCTCAGTATCTGTCAGACTATCTGACCCCCTGGAAGTTCAGGACAATTCAATATGAGCACCCTAACTAAAACTTGCATTCCATAGAAAATGCATTTCATAATTATTAGCTGAACTTATTGCTACTTGGGGTTGAAATTCTTTTCACTTACGTTAAGCAGAATTTATGACTTGCACAATAAGAGAGCACAAGAACATTGAAATGTAAAAAAGCTTTTTTCAACTAAGAGGATAAACAACAACACGACCAGAGACACAGAACAAAAGAAATTCATTTTTTCAATGAATGTACCATTTGAATGGACCCCTTCCTCCAAAATTGAAGTGTTTAATCAGAACATACAATCAGCCAATTTTAATTTTTTTCCCTCACAGGTTTTACATTTAAAGTTACAACCATTAGTATAGATGCACTTGTCCTGATAAACAGAATAAGGTGAACAAATTCAGACCAATATCAGCATGTTGATAAAGAAAAAATCTAATGTGAGAACATGAATTAGTTTCCAACCTTCTTGATCTACGTTTGGACCTCTTCTCACGTCTTTTGCGCTTCTTTTCACGACGCTTGTCCCTTCTTTTATTACGCCTATGTTTGTCTTTTTTGGAAGATTTCTTCCTCTTCCTAGGTCTCTCCTCACTTGAAGAACTAATTTCTGATGACGACATCGACGAGTCAGAATCAGTATTAGATTCAGAAGATTCTCCATCAGAATCAAATGAACTCTCTGAATCAGATGAGTAATATCTTCTTCTCTTCCTCCTCCTATCTCTTGAAGATTTCTTGTGCTTTCCCTTCTTGTGTGCTTCATGTCTGTTACCAGTAGGAGAAGTATCTTTTACCATTTTTAATTTACCTGAACTTTTTTTGTCTGCACAAAGAGGCAAGAAAGACTATTATTGAAAGAACTTCACTGTCAGACTATTCAGATCCAAATACTTACAAAAGTACTAGATAAACATAGCAAGGAAAAAATAGAACAGGTGTTGAAATATTTAAATGAGAAAGCAAACCCATCTAACCATCACTGAATTCACCACAGTTGATTATTTTTACTGTTACATTTGGCATCCCTTCTTCATCACCGGCGTTTTCAATTTTCTTGAGTACCTCTTCGCCTTGCACAAGCTTCCCAAACACCACGTACTTTCTGATATATCAACATAAAAAGTTAATAATTACTAAGCAAATACTACAAGACATTCTCTCCAACAAACTGCTAAAACAAACCTGTCAAGATGATGATTAGACGTAAAAGTAATAACAAATTGAGAACCCAAAGTTTCACGATCAGCAATTGACATGGACAAAAGACCAAATTCATCATGCTTCAACCTTGGGGACTCATCTGAAAAAACATCTCAGACGTGTTATTCCTTTTATAAGTTTAACTATATTATTCATATCATGTTTTGAAACTTGGAAGAAAACATGATACTGTTCAAATGCATTGCCATGCACATATGCTAAATGTCAGAACAAAATGCTTCAGAATGGCATCATTAACAACAGCAAAATAAAATTACAGTTCTCACAGTCCAAACAGCTCAACAACAAGCAAATATAAAACTTTAAAATGCAAAAAGGACAGTTATGAAGTAATGCTACCTGACTAAGTATAAAGTAAAAAACATCCTCATAACAAGATTGCTAATACTGCCAACTTCACACTGGCTAAAGTTGCCCATTTTCCTTACTTCAAAACGTAATCTGGATGTACTAGTCAATAGTACAGGTCAACAAGTATTTAAATGGGAAAAGAACATCACCAATAATTCATATTGTGGGACAACCAAGCTGATAAAGAAATCCACAAACTAACTGCTCCTTCTACTAGACAATGAACCTAATATCAACATGCCACTTCCCTAACTCTTATGATTGTGCAATCAACTGCCTAACTAGCTACTCCTTCTACTCAGTAAAAAAGGGTTGATCAGCATTCTAACCAGGAAACTTGTCCCCATATATGCTCTCTCCACCAGAACCTGTACAGGACAGAAACGAAAAAGTAAACAACAGATTGTATTTCACACATTAATATAAAGAAGCTAAAGTAGGAACTATCATTAAAGTATATGGTTTTCAGTAGCTTGTTATTAAAAGCAAGGAGCTTAAAATTCATAACTTCAGATATAGGACTCATCAAATCAAGCATATAAGAACAACATAAAAGTATAGGGCATAGTCCTATTCTTGAAAGAATGATTTCAATGTTCAACATCTATCACTTTGGTTAATGTCAACAAAAATAAAGGAATACCAACTATCATAATAAATTGATGCATAATATTAAAAATTAATTTAATTTTCCTCATAAGGAAACTGTTTACATTTTGATTTATCCTTATTAGTTTAAGGTTTAAATCTATTAGAGATTAATAAGAATCCTTATTAAATAGAAATTTATTATTGTTTTGGGATGTAAAACATATTCCATTAAAATTAGGGTTCAGAACTTTCTATATATATGTTATGTTTTCAGCAATAAAGGAATAAGCTTAATTAATTAACTTTTGAAGTGTGCATGATTCATAGGCACTAAGGAGTTATTCATGAAGTCTAAAAGTGAGTTTTAAAAACCTATTGGTGTGATTCCTAGTTCTTGATACGAACACTAGGATTGACTCCCTAGAATAATCCTTTATTCCAATTCCTTTTTATAATTTCCACCCTAAATTCAAAGTTCCAGCAGCCTAGGAGCTTTATCAAATAGTAAGCATTCTTCTCTTCATCCTACATCAAAAACCATGCTCTATATTTCCACAAATATTAGGCACAGCACAGTATAGGGAATGAATAAAATTAGTGTCTACAAAAATTAAGGAGTCGCTTTACACAATGAAATTGATTGTAGAAGGAATACATACCATCTCGTTTGAAAAAATCACCACCCTGCAAGATAGCATAACCAATTAGTCCACTAATAATTGAGACACCAGATGCTCGAAATCAGGTTACACATGCTAAAGCATAGTGAGGTGTGAGGATTAACGACTTAGTAAGTACAACCTTAAAACTACATCATAAGAAAAGCAGTCGTGATCATCAGCCCTGTATCCTACAGCATAAACAAGGGTAACCGACTAAAAGACCGACCACTTCTAAGTGACAACAAGAAAACTATGCTTGGAAAAAATCTCAGGGGTATAAATGCAAGAAAAAAATTTTGCAATTAGCACATTTACAAACCTGGGCCATGGAACCTTTAATAATGCGATGGAAGAAAGACCCCTTGTAGTGCAGTGGCTTTCCAGTTTTTGGACCAATTCCCTTCTCCCCTAAAGAATCACAAAATTGATTAAAAAAAGAAGCTGGATGATCAGGACTTGACTTCCTAAACACAATACATGAATATATGCTTAATTCATGATGCTGAAAATCTTTCAAGAGGAAGACAAAAGAAAAGTAGGATAGATTAAAATGCATTGCAAGTCAAGCAAGCAGACACATACCTGTACAAAGTGCACGAAAATTTTCGGCAGTCTTAGGAGCAATATCAAAGAAAAGCTGCAGAATTATACAGAAATGATAAATAAATTGGTTGGAACAATTATACACTAGGTTCATATAACCCAAAATACCAATATGCATAGAAGAGAGAAGATACCTCAAAAACCATTCTTTCATAAGGATCACCATCGACGGAAACGTCCAAGAAAACTAGAGGATTCTTCTTCTTGGCCATATTTATATCAAGTACAGCTCAACACCACATAACAAAAGACCTGGCAAGCAAATAATATTTTAGCAAGCAACCAAAAGCAAGTAGGACTTGTGCCATGAACAACAGGCATTTAACTTTGACAATAGTCAAATAACAGGACCCAGACAGTTTTTTTTTTTTTAAACAACTGCTACAATACAACACAGTAGTTTCCCCACGAAGATGGTAAGTCAAAAAATGCCCAAATGGAAACACGATAATTAGATCTATGAAACTGACATACAAATCCAGGCGACCCCAGGAAAAACACTTAAAAGCCTCGCAAGATTGGCGGAAACCCTAAATCAAAAAATCCAGTAAATCTCAAAATCCAGAAAATAAGATCAGCATAACCACCGAATAGGAGGATCTGTTGATGCTAGAACATATACTGAATGAAATGAAAATTCGTGAAAGAACGAAATTCACAATAAGAACTAAAATTTTCATGATAAAAGAAGCAAATATAGAACGGAGAGCACACAAAATAAAAATATTAAGAAAAAAGAAATGAAAGACGGTGATAGAAAACCCTGCTAGGGTTCACCTGAGCTGAGAAACGCTGAGCCACAGAAATGCCAACTCTCAAACGTAAGGTACTACTGAAAACCTAGCAGGCATATAGTCCCTTGGTTCTTTCTGGTGATGCTGCCAAATTACTTGACTGCCCCTGCTTCCGTTCCTTTTTTCCCCAGATCAAATGACGGATGTGCCCACTACGTGTCTGTGGTTTGAGCCCAATCCACAGATGGCATCGAGCTCGGAGCGTTACAATTTGTTTTTAAGGCATAGATTTATGCTTCCAAATCTTTTCTAGATTCATTCATTTCATTACCTATTTTTCTTTAAAAAATAATTAATTAAATATTCAAAATGTTAAATTTTGAATAATTCAATTTAAAATATTATCTCAATTAATATTTTATTGATATGATTAACATAATAACGTAAATACTAATCTTCAAAAGAATTATGTGACATTTCCTTTTGACATAATGTTTGAACCACCAATGTATTTGTTATAAAGGCTCAAAAACTATGTTTATGAAGAGAAGGTATCATGTAATCCTTCTAAATGTCAGTCTTTAGGTTACTCCATTAACAATATTAGCATAATATTAATAAAATTAATTTTTAAAATGATTTGTTTAATTTTTAAATATTTAGACGTTAAATTAAAAACTTTTAAAAATTAGATACTATGATAAGAAAATTTAAAAAGGTTTGGCACTTTTTAATTTATTATTCCCCTATCAAACGGGCTTGGCATATCGTAGTAGTACTATGTTAATAAACCTACTCATAAAAAGTGTTTTAGGTAATTCATTCCGTGAATTTATGAATTCAAGTCAAACAAGGGTGTGATATAAGCAGTAAATATTAAATTTTATGTAGAGCAAATTCGATCGTTTGAAGGAAAATGAATGTATACTTCTATTAACATCTACATAAACTACAATGTTGTATGTATAAGTTTTATTATGATAATGTTGACAAATTCAAATTTAGATGTATTGATCTAATGACAAGCATAAAAACTAGAAAGGTTATTAAACTACTCGCAAGTGCTGTGGTGGAGTGGCTGGGGCTCCTCCTCCCTTAACCAAGGTCTCGGTTTCGAGTCTTGGGAATGGAGCTGCACTTGTGAGGGAGAGCTTTGCCGCCTATATGGTCCAACCCGGCTCGAATCCGGATTAGTTGATTGCCCGTGTGGTATCGAATACCGGATGGTTTAACCAAAAGAAATGTTATTAAACTTGCTTGTCTTTTATTATAAGTAAAATATTATAAAATATTCTTATTGTTCTAATTACTTCTTAATTCAACTTTTAATGTTTCACCCATCACTCATTAATTAACATTATAAGCTAAATATGAAGTCATGTTTACCTTATTTTATGCAATTGAAAACTAGATATAAAAATTCCAATAATTTTATAATATAGTCCTCATATCAGTGCTTTAAGTAATTTTATATTTTAGTTACATTTCAAAGATTTAATGGTAAAAATATAAAGTTTGTAATCAAGAAATTTTTTTATTTCTTTGATTTTTAATTGATAGTCTAAGATCAATATTTGTATTTAGTTCAAATCTTTTGATTAGAATAATGTAAGCACTTTTTTTTTTAGTTTTGTTTATAAAGAAAAGAACGATTTAAGATAAGTAAGACAAAACTCTTCTAACTTAATAATTTTCAAATTTTTAAGGTAAAAAATTTATAGAAGTTATTAATGCCTAAGATAAATTTTAAATATAAAAGCCAAATTAGTTTAATATTAAAAATTACTAGAAATAGATATTTGTATTTCTATTTTTTTAAGTTTTCTATTTAATAATAAAGGTTATTAGGGTTATTAAGAGATTAAGAACATATTTGTGAATTGTGTTAAATATATCTGACATGAAATTGTATCTATAACTTTTTTTTAGAAAAGTTGAATTAAATTAAACCATAAAAGGTAATCAAAGAGAATCAGTATCAGTATCAGTACAAACAACTTGCAAATTATAAGAGAGATAAAGTAACTACAAGCTTACAACCAAATAATTATAAGCATAAGAGTTATAATTAGAAGAATGTGTTACACTCTCCAAGTAGCGTTGAGCAATTGTAGGTGCAATTCCCTGTGCATATGGATGTTAATGTGAGATCTTATCAGTTGCATTAGGGTATGTTTGATTGAATGTAAGATTTTTAATTGAATGGAATAGAATGATTTATACTAGAATGGAATGTAAATGAATGTAATATTTGAAATTTATTGTTTGGGAGGGATGAAATGGTTCATAATGTAATATGGTGAAATATTGTTTAGAAGAAGGGTTTATAATGTAATATAATGAAAAGTTTTTATTATTTTATATTACATCCTAAACTACCCAAATTAGAAGTTTTTTATTTTTACTGTTTAGGATGGAATGAGATGTAATATGAAACCCTCATTTTTCATCCCATTCCATTCATTCCATTATAAACCTTCCTCCCAAACGATGAAATAATATTTCATTCCATTAATAAACCCCCAACCAAACATAGCCTTAGAGATGTGTTGAAATGCTCAATGAAAAGGTATTTGTCATGAAATATTTAGTTTTTCCTTTCATCCCATACAGTTGTAGCCATGAAAGATAGAGAAATACAAAAATGCCATTTGATGGTTTTGTTTTGGAATCTCATATCAGTACACCACAGCTTAATCTAGTTGAAGTCCTCTGGAAATTCACTAATCAAGCATTTTTACATCAATGCTTTCCAAGTATCAATGACATAAATGCACTCAAAGAAGAGATGATCTGAAGTCTCCCTAGCTCTTCTACAGAGAATACACCAATTAGTAAGATGTGAAAATCTTACAATTTTGTCAATAGTAGGTAGCTTGTTTAACATAGCAAGTCAAAGAGCTGTAGATGCTTGAGGTTGTTGATGACTAAACCAGACTATATTTGTCCAAGGTAGGATTGGCAAGTTGCTATAATCACTTATCTGCAAGATAGATTACTGAAAACACCATTTGTAGTGTTTTTCGACATCATGATATCATTATCTGAGTTAATACAAGTTTGCAAGATTTCAGTCTTTAGAGGAGTTGGAATTGAAGCAAGCCTAGTTAGATCCTTTATTGTAAGAGCTTTAGCCACTGTATCTTGTTGATGTATAAGGGGTCTTAAAGTAGCAACTTCCTCCAACCCCTACAAAGGACCTACTAATAACTAATTATCAAGGCAAAAGCAGGTGGTTTCCCCATTTCCAATGAGGTGGATGAAATAAGGTTTCATTTTCCCCCTCAGCTTAAGAATAGATTTCAGGGTCCTAGAGGATATATTATCTGAGTTAAAACTCCTTAATTTCTTGTTTTTGGTGAAGTAGATGTGGATCCATATATACCACAGTGCTTACTTATCAGTGAGGAGCCTCCATAGCCTTTTAGAAAGTAGAACAAAGTTGACTGATTTAAGAGAGATTATACTAAGACTACCTCAGCTTTTAGGTAAACAAACATCCCCCCGTCTCATCTTAACTTTACGAGGATTTCCCTTACACCTAGTCTACAAAAACTATTAAAAATTCTGTCAATTGTTTTAATAACTTTCATAACCAAAGCAATATGAGCTGCCTACTAAACACTAATGGAGTTCAATATCGATACAATAAGTTATGCCCTCCCAATAGTAGAGAGTTTCCTAGAACTCCAAGAAGCAATTCTGAGATTGATCTTATTAATTATGTAGGCATAATCTATAGGTTTAAAATTAGAACCCAAAATAGGAAGCCAAGATATAACAGTGGTAGTTGTTGTTTATTAAAACCTGCAATAGAAACCAAAGTAGATTCTAGATTAAAAGCTTTATGGGACAAGAATAAACCACTTTTGGAACAATTTACTTGAAGTCTAAACATCCTACTAACATTTTAAAGCCTTTCATGAGAGATAATACGGAAGTAGGATCAGCTTTGGCTAGTAAAATAAGATCATCAATAAAGCACATATGAGATAAATTGACCCTTATGTATTTAGAGTGATATTTGAAAGCCCTTAGTACTCTACAAACCCTATGGAATAGTCTGTTGAAGACCTCCACCACTAAATCAAAAAGGTAAGATGATATATGATCCCCCTGTCTAATCCCCCTGTGATTCTCTAAAGTTATTAGGAAGCACCTTTCTCAACCTCTAAGCTAGAATTTTATAGAACAATTTATATATGGAATTGTAAGAGATGGAGTGAAAATCTAAAAAGTGATTGAGTTTTCCGCTCTTAATAACAATAGTAATAAAAGTGTTATTAATCTTTGTCAATAAGGATCCAATATTAAAAAAATTCCCAAACAACATCTAACACTAAATTCTTTGTAAGGGGCCAAGTCTTTATAAAAAAATTCACATTGAAACCATCTAAAATAGGGGCTTTATACGGATATAAAGATTTCAGTGTTTCCTCAATCTCCTTAATGGTAACAGGATGAGAAAGGAATTTAGCCTCATGAGAAGATAGACAATCTTGCAGAATTTGTTTGAGTAGGGTTATAGAAGAATGAGAACTATAAGGCTTATTCAATAGTTCAGAAAAATAGTTAAAAAGCGTCGTCAACCAATTCAACTTATGAATTCAACTGAGTGTTATTGAACTCTAGTGATACAATTCTATTACAGGTTCTTTTAGCAATGATAGATCTATGGAAGAAAAAGGTATTTCTATCCACATTCTTTAACCATTCCAGTCTTGATCTCTACTTCATCAAGAAAAAATCATACCAGAGGGCTTTAGAATAATCGTGAAGAGCATCTTTCTCCATTTCCTGCAGCTGACTAGATGTAGGATTATTGTAAATTTGGTGTTGAATATTATCCAAGTGACATTTAGTAGTGTTTGACAGATGGTATGTGCTGTCAATATTGTCTTTAAAAATAATTTTCATTTCCATTCTAATGAGGCCCATTTTCTTGTAAAAGATGTACTTGTTATTTTTTGCCCTATAGCCAATCAATTGGTTTTAGTTTAATGAAAAAATAATTTAAAGGCATTCTTATCATGTACATGTTTAGATGTATATGATAAAGTCCACGGTATAATTATACATTGCAAATGAAATTATAATGAGATTATGATTATGAGATTTATATTGCATTTATATATTATCCTTAAATTGTTCTTAGTCTTTGTTCTATTAATATTAGACATTAATAGAATATAAAAAGGCTAACACACGTTATGTTTTTCCTTATGAAAGAAGTAGTTAATCTCATAGGCAAAATTATGGAGATATATAAACAAACGTGCGCGTACTTGTTAAAGAACAAGTTCACTGAACTAACCTAATATGAGAAATCCATTTAGAACATTACTTATATGTCTGTGGAAATTTTCATTGTGATGATTGTATAAATGATCCTGTAACTTGAGGTCTCTAAAGTTATCTTGTATATGAATTGATATGTTTTAATACTACTTATGACCTATTCTAATCATAGGTTGTTCAATTGGTAGTCATTGGATGTAGCGTGAACTATATATAGGTAGTTGTGTGATCAAGATAGGATTCGTCACTATAAAGTAATTAGGGAGAATGATTTGTTATTCTCAATTAGTATTGAATTAGGAAATCCTTGGCCAACGTGAAATGGTGCTTTGTAAATAGTTTACAAATGTCATTAATTGAGTCAATAGCTAATGGTGGAGAACTAATATGATTAGACTCAAAAAGAGTAGACATTAATTTCATACTCTGTCTAATCGAAACATTATATGATGAAAGAATTGAATTATATAAAAAAATCATGCCCAAAAAAGATAGTCAAAACTACTTTGACATTTTTGAATATCTGGGTAATTATGATGCGTTGCTAGATACCAATCTTGATCTATGATTAGAAATTGTTTAATTGGAGAAATGAAGATAAATTAAAAGGAGCTTTAATTTATCTAATCTTAATTAGAAATTAAAATTAAAATTTATAATCATTGTCAACATATTTGGGATCTTAATGGGTCACATATATAGAACGAGTTGTAAAGAGCAAAGATATTTTAATCAAGTTAGACTTGATTGTAAAGTTTGAGAAACTTTATAATTAAATATGAGATATTTAATAAATGAGGATTAATATTAGATATTAGATCTTATTTGGGCACGATTGGTATAAAATTAAAATTATTTGTAATTTTAATTGAAATTAGAATAAATTTCAGTTAAATTACTAAAATGTCTAAAATTTATTATAAATAGGCTTACGCTTTAACAGAACTAGTACTTCTTGCTTAACCCTCTTTGTAAGAGTTACAGAGTTCTCTTAACCTATTCTATGGATACCGTTAGAGGCCAGACACTTTTGCGGCTATGGTGGTTAAGATGGATCAATTTTGGAAACGGTTCGAGGGATACGATAAAATAAGGATTAAGTTTCAAAATAAGTTACGAATTATGATTCATGCTTTATTATAATTTATGTGTTAATCATCTTACAAAATTAAAGTGATCTTGATTTTTGAGAAATCAAATTACAAAAAAAATTGTAATTATTCCACTACAGTCAGGATCAGATCCCGTCCTGATTTTCCAACAGCAGTGCTTAGATCCAAATAATCTTGCTCTCAATGCTTTCCAAAAGGCATCTTTAAAGCTTGCCACATTAGCTAGGAAGTCATTGAATTTGAATGGCTTCCTAGGATTAACTACACTAGTCTAAGTTAGCATCGATGTATGATATAATAAGTTGTTGCAAGAATAAGTGGAGAAACAGTTGGGGAACTTCAACATCCATTGAGTATTTTCGAAGCTATGATCCAACTTTTTCCTAATAGAATATCCACCAGGCTGTTTGTTGCGATTGTATTATTTGGAGAGATAGTTAAGTTTAAGTTCTTCTAAAAATCTTTGCGTGAAGCCAACGTAAAGAAAGGTTTGTAACAATTTTGTTCACTTTAAAAGAAGAGGATTATAATGAACTCAATATATAAGGTGCTTAAGGAAATGATGATGGACCCTGAATTTTTTTTATTGATTTATTTTTTCAATATTTTTAGAATTTAGCCCATTATTTGAGGAAGCCTAAGTAGAAATTAGAATTTAGAATGAAGTGTTAGAATGAAATTAGTGTATGGTTAAGGTATTAGATTTAAATAGACTTAATGAGCTAAAGGACATAAAGGCAAAATTGAGAGAACTAAACAAGTAAGGGGTATTTTTGGAAGATTAGAATAGAATGTAGTCTTGAATTTAGAAGAAGAAGAGAGAAGTGTCCTGAGAAGCAAAAGAGAGAAGAGAAAAAACGTAAAGAAGAGAAGAAAAGAAGAAAAATTGTGGGAAGCTTGGAAGGAAGAAGAAAGAAGAAGAAAAAGAAGAGGGAATCAACTTGTTAGAGGTAAGTCTTCATCTTTTTACTTTCTAGGGTAAAAAGGGATTAAATAAAGATTAGGGTTGTGTTGGGAATGAAGGAAGGAAGAAGGTGATTTAAGAAACCCATTTGATTTTTAGGGTTTCTAAACTAGGTTTTGGCTTTTCTAACTTAGATGGACTATGGGTAGGTTAGGTTTAAGCTTAATTTGTATTTATTGCATTTTTGTGATTATTAAGTTTATGAATATTATTAGAATATTATTTTGAATGGAACCTTGGTTGTTTTAGAAAACCAAGAGAATCCTACCCAAGAGCAAGAGGGAAGACAACCTTGAGTTGGATTTTTGCAAGCAAATTAGATGGGTAATTTATTTATAGTTATTGTGTGACTACGCAAATTCTTGCCTATGTGTGTGTATGTTGATTGCTTGAAATTGAATTGTTGCTACTTGATTGGAAATGCATGATGTATTGTGATTATGTTGTACCTTGAAAGAGGTTATAACGTTATAACATTTTGAATTAAATGAAAAGAAGGAAAAAGCATGAAAGTATGAGCATATGATAAAATGAATATGTGCTTTTGTTTGGGCGAGAGAGCAACAATTTCGTTCGTCACGTGCACATAGACAAGAGCCTTCTCCCGGCTACCCACTTGTGGCATATGAGCTAAATGGACTTTTGTTCATGGTGTAAACTTCGGTTTCTCCATTTCGTACCTATGAGACCCCTCGAGCCATTTGTTTGTGCATTACATCTTTGAAGTGTCAAGTATGATGCATTTGAGTGATTTGCTTAATGGCTAAAGTCTATGTTATGTGTTATGTATTAACTACTTAATTATGAATTTTTGAGCTAAATTGGTGAATGATTGAATTTCTAAATATACATATACATATGCTTGAATTTGTGGTAAATTGCCGATGGCTATAAATATATTAGCCACTGAGCATTGTAGCTCAACCCAATATTTTTCTACTCCTTAGGTGCAAAACGAGAAGGTTAGCAATCCTTACAAGGCATCGGAAACTCCAAGATAGTTAGAGACTTTCATAACTAAATTAGTGACTTTTGGATAGCTTTATATGCATATCAAACATTGAGCATCCATTTGTATTTGTGTTAAGCTATTGATGTGTATGTTGATATGTAATTAAAGCTAGGCTCAAATTGTGTTTGGATTTGTTAATGAAATATGATTGCTT
>JAOQMQ010000008.1:16052333-16071581 GCA_027563845.1 Erythroxylum subrotundum
CTTCTTTTCATGCGAGCTGAATTCAATTTCATCTTTAACTTTTTGGAGGGCATAAACTACATTCGGCACATTCTTCTTATTTTAAAGCAAGTAACTTTTCAATGTCTCTACGGAATGAAAAGCTTCTTTTGGAAAAACATGTGGTATAACGTTACTATCATCTGGATCTTAATTGTCATCATCTTCCATACCCATTACTCCTTGAATAATTTCTTCGTCCGTAAGCGATTCCATTAAAACTTCATTTTCACTAGGATAATTCAGAATCTACTCTACATTCATGACATTTCTATAATGTAAATTAGAAATAATTTCTTCTAATTTTTGAATGCCTTCAACATCACCAGTTTCTTCTTCTAGAAACATACCTTCCTCAGATCGAATTTTGCAATGTCGAAAACAATTTGCAATAGTTGTGGCCTTTACATCAATATTCCAAGCAGCATTAATAAAATAGATAGCATCCAGGACATTAATTTTTTCAGGATTTATTGTTTATTTATTTTCATTTCTTAGTTACAGAAAAAATTAATTGTTTAATTTGACAAATATAATGTACAAAATAAAAAGTATTCTATAAATTAATAAATATTAATTTATCGATAAATTAATAAAATATTCATTTATCGATAAATTAATAATTCCGTATAAGATAATAATTTTTCAGGTCCCAACAATATTCATTTATCGAGGTTTTACTATAATTAGTAACGACATTATATTAGGATAATTTTGTCTTTTAATAAATTCATTTAAATATTATATAAAAGGAAGGTTTAAAAATCCATATTAAATTGGTAATATACTTTTTAATAATTTAATCTACTTTTACTGACTGTAAAAGTAAAATTCAAGATGTATTTGTTCTCTTATTATTCTTAAGTAAAAAAAGGATGAAAATAAAAAGTTTAGACTCAACCTAAGACATCAGTAAGTCTGTTACTCACGACTTAGAGTTTGAATTTGAATCTGATTAGACTTTGAATGACCTAAAATTCGATTAAGTTTAAAGTTTTTCTTTTTTATTTTAAATTTAAGTTATTTAATTTAATTTTAAAATAATAAAACGATCCTATAATCATTCGGACTTCGGGTTAATTGGAACCCAAAGATCCGACTTAAATTGAAAAAATATTCAAATTTAATTCGAAATTCAGTGCCTGATCCCGTTGAATTAGAGAGAGCCCGGGCAGACCCAAGATGCCAAGCCTGCTTGACCCACTAAACTCGCTTGGTTATTGACGAAGAGAAAAGAAAGATAAATGACAACGGCGGAGGGTATGATGAAAGGAGAAGACGAACCATGGAGAGTCCTCGAATTCTACAGCGGTATTGGCGGCATGGTACTTCCTGTTCTACCGCGTATCAACCTACTTACAGATTTTTTTATGTTTGAACTGAGTCCAGTGTGTAAATTGATTTTTGCTTAGAGGTATTCCCTAATCAAGGCTGGTGTGAAGGCAGAAATTGTTGAAGCTTTTGATATAAATGACAAAGCCAATGACGTCTACGAGCACAATTTTGGGCATCGTCCCTATCAGGTTTTGTTCTTCTTCTGTTTTTCATTTTTTGGTCTACCTTTTCGAGTTTCTAAGTTTTATGAGTAGTTTGGGAGTATAGGAGAGGGGCTTGTAGACATTGTCTTTGCCTTTTATGTTCTGTTTGCTATTTTTATACCGCAATAGCTGCTGGTTGAAAAGACTAAATTTTGGGGAATGCAGAATCGGAAGACTAAGGCTGTGTTATTTCAACCTAGTTTTGGTCAAATATAACTTGAAATTTTGTTATATTGTTCCAGCTTGTGAATTTGGTACTAAGCTCTTGAACTGAATTAGTCATGTTTTTTCATGTGATTTTGGCTCTTCCTCTCCTGCCGCCCTCTTCCCTCTCCCTCTTTTGGTTTTAACCCAGAAGAAGCATAACTTATAATGGTATGACAAGGGTTTGATATCTAGTTATCGCACAGGCCTCAAGTAATAAAAATGAGTTGAATATTTTTGGTGCCTCAGGGTAACATTCAGAGCCTGATTGCTTCTGATCTTGACAACTATGGTGCACATGCATGGCTTCTTTCACCTCCTTGTCAACCATATACACGACAAGGTTAACATGCTTGCTGATTTATTTGCTGTTTTTCTTTACTTAATATTTCTCAATCAACAAATGGATTGACAAACAATTGCTCTTGTAACATCTCGTGGTTAGGTCTTCAAAAGCATTCTGGTGATGCCCGTGCCTTTTCATTTCTCAAGATTCTTGAACTTATTCCACATACAAAGGAACCTCCTGCGCTGTTATTTGTGGAAAATGTTGTTGGGTTCGAGGTCTGTCTTGAATGAATCTGATCAATTGTTCTATTCAAATTATAAACATTCATTTCACAATTTTCATACCCTTTGCCTTTTTATTGCAGGTATCAGATACACACACAAAAATGTTGGAAATACTATCAAATTCAAATTTTGTAGCACAAGAGTTTATTTTGAGCCCATTACAGTTTGGCGTGCCCTATTCCAGGCCACGTTATTTTTGCTTGGTAATTCCCTCATTCCTTTCTATAAATAGCTGCTTGCATAATTCTTTTCATAATTTCTTTTCTTGTGTCTTAAGATTTTCCTAATTCGATAGGTGTGCCGATTTTTTGTATTGTAAGTAAACCATTTATTGCCTATGAACTCAAAAGCTTAAAAAGTTTTCCTTGTAATAAATCAAAATGATGTAAGTCCATCTTTTACATTATAGAACTTATTTAATAAATCAGAATAATGTAAGTCCATCTTTTACATTATAGAACTTATTTCTGGTAACAGAATTCATGCCTTTCACAATGTCCTAGTTTTTTCATGTTTAAGATCATTGAAATTTAGATTTTTTTCTTAAACTTTGTCTAGAAATCTTGTAAAGAAAGTCCGATAGGAGATAGTAGTTGAAGCGCAAAGTTCTCAAGTTATTCCTGTGAATTTACATGCCATTAGATTATTCTTTTTTCTGCATTTACAGGCAAAAAGGAAGCCTTTCTCCTTTTGGCATCAAGTATTTAATAACAGGCTTACTTGCTCCCCTGGCCCTTTACTTATGGATATGGAAAATTCTTCAACTGAAAGGCGTGATCGACCATCAGATGAATGGGATGAACTGCTTGAGTCATGTCAACCGGTTGAGACATTTCTTGAATTCAAAAACTCAATCAACCAAGAAGATGCAGAAAGTGCTTCAGTGATAATAACACATTCTTCTGAGTTCTGCCATGGAATTTTGGAGAATTTTTGTGTCACAAATCCGAACTTGGGGGACCAATATACTGTTCCATTAAGCTTGATAGAGAGGTGGGGAAGCGCAATGGGTATCCTTATTGTTTGTGCATCTTCGACTTCTTTTTGTTTCCAAATCCATTCAATCATTTATTCTATAGTATTCTTCCTTTGAGTAACTTCCTGATCAATTTTAGATATTGTCTATCCTGATTCTAAGCGATGTTGTTGTTTTACTAAGAGTTATTATAGATATGTGAAAGGCACGGGTTCCCTCTTGGCAACTATTCTGGTATGGTTCTATTTTGGAATTTTGGATAATAGTAATGTTGAAACGAAATAGTTATATATATATATTTTTTGATGACCTGAAGCCAAATGACAAGGGAAAAACATCTTCATTGATGGAGCAAGGTCTTAGATACTTTACCCCCAGGGAGGTATGCAGACTTTCACTCATAACCTGTGGTCTGCGGTTTGATTTAGCTATTAGGTTTTTGAATGGTTCACATAACTTCGGTATTCAATACTAGGTTGCCAATTTTCATTCCTTCCCTGAGGATTTTCAGTTCCCAGAGCACATAAGCCTGAGACAACGGTATGTATTCTCCTGTGTGTCATGTTCAACTTAGTTTCATCAACACAAATTGAAAATTGGACCTTGCCCCTCGGGATTGACCTGGGTGGTTAGTTGTAGTTGCTACTTGATTTTTCCTCATCACCCAGGATTTGATTCCCTGTGTGTTGGGATAGTGTGGGTTCTTGCAGGAAAGTGTTGCCTCTTATTCTGAAAACTTGGCCCAGTGAGCACTTAACAGATTAAAAGAAAAACAAACGGAAACTATCACCAGTGGTTACGTAGCTTCTTATATCATGAGACTAAAACTGAAACAGGGTCCAAGCAACTTCTTGGATGACCGGTATGCAACTTATTGATAACCCATACTTTGATCAACACAATGGATTAGAACAATTTTTCACATTTTAACTAACAGGATGAGTTAAGCACATCTAGAAAATGTGATCTGTCAAAGAACATTATTGTGGCTTTACCAATTCTGTTTTAGATTAGTAAGATCAAATGTGAACTTCCGTCTTTACCACTTTTCAAATTCGTTCTTCTTGTGGATGTAGTTACTATTTTACATCAGCTACTCCGACTGACTATACCTTTTTTTCTTAATTGATTGTTTCCTCCTACAGGTATGCGATGCTGGGAAATAGTTTAAGCATAGCAGTGGTTGCTCCCTTACTTGGTTATCTATTTTCCAACTAATAATGAGCCATATTGGAGCGAATCAATAGATAGATTATCGTTTCTTTCCAAGTTTAGTCCTTTTGCAGCACTTAGTTTCTTTTTACTAGTTTTTTCAGGTCACAGGGTCAGAAGATTGAAAGTTGAAACGAAGTTTCTGGTTTCGTTACCATTCAATAGTAGAAACTCGATAAATCCATTTTTCCTTGGTGACCGTAGTCTGAAGTTTAGTCGTCACAAGAATGTGTGCTATTAAAATGTCTGTTAAAAGAGTAACGAATGAGTGGATTTGGTAGGATTAAAGGGAGCAAAATAATCTCCTTTGCTTCCAATTTTGTTTTTCTATATTAATTTTTAGTTTTATTTTTAGTTTTTTAAGTTAAAACAAATCCTGTCTAGATTTCTAATATATAAATTGAAATGAAAAATTTTTGGTCGAGATTTGTAATAAAAAATTAAAAAAATATATGTTTAATTTTATTATCTTGTTTTTATTTTCTAATTATATTCTTATGTTCATTATTTTAATATATTATATCATGTTTTTAAATTAATTAATTCTCATTATTGTTAGAAATAAAATGAATGCATATTTATATAATTAAAGAAATTTGCACATTAATTGTATATAATAAAATTTTATAAATTAAAAAATTACATTAAATTTATAAAAGATGTCTATTATATTATAAATTTCCAAAAATATAATAGTCATATCATTTATAAAAATAAACATAAATCAATTAAAACTAATCATTTTATATTTGTCTAGTAATTTCAGATTTCATCCGAAACATACTTCGAAGTTGCGTTAGAAGAATATTATATTCCATTTGAGAATTAGCATCTCTATTTTCATTTTCTCCTAATTTGTACTTTATTTTCAAATCCTAAATTTCCTTTAGTTTATTTAATTATGCTTTGTTATTTTTTTCCTATTATTTTTCGTAAACACCTATATTTTGTTTTGAAAATTTTGAAAAATCTTTGCTCAAACATTATAAGATCATATTTCTTAGAGAATGTTTATGTGCTAATAAAAGTTGCTTTGATAATTGCAAAAATGAAACTAGAAAGAAAGAAAAGAATATTTCACAAAATTACAGTAAAATTTTGTGAACACAAGGTCATTTAGAGCTGCATCCTTATTACTAGACATGTTTGTATCTTATCCAGTAGAAAGTCCCTTACCTACTGCTGCTACTACTAATAATAGTAATCTTGCATAGATATATGCAATATTTCATTAAAAGGGATGCAAGTAATATTTAGATAATCAAACATAGAATGTTTGAGATTTTCAATATTAGTAATGAAGTTAAAAAAGGTAAATGTCATTTTAACCGAGCATTAGAATTAGAAAACAAATTTGATCTAGACACCATTAGATCTAGATAGGACACAACATAAAAGTGAAGTACTACAAACTATATAAATTAAGATATGATACCTTCAATTTTTAACAAATAGGATATATAAATCACAAGCATTAGCATATACGTTGCATGCCTTTTGCAAGTTCAATGCTGGAGGCAAAGTTGATCAATGAAATTTTGATTTTAAGCTTTTTTGCTCTTGCCATAGAACACCTTCAAGCCCATGAAGACTGAATTAAATTCTTGATAAGTGTAAATTGCATTATGTTTTAAAGTATAGATTGATATGTGTTTAGCTGTTAATTTAATCATTTAGTGTGTGTTTAGGTTAGAATTGTGTTTGTTTGTTAGTTATTTGTGTTTTAAGTGTTTTAAGGGTTAGTACAAGCTTTTGGGCATAAATATTATGTTTTTAAGGTACATTGATGTGTTTGCTAGTATTTCAGGGTTAATATCAAAGAACGAAGGAGTTTCAGAAGACATTCGGATCGAAATAATGGCCCACACCATAATTATGGCAGAAGTTCCAGGAATGGCCCACAATCGTGGCCTGCATGCCACGATCGTGACAGATGGCTCAGATGTGAGCCACGATCGTGGCCTGCGTCAGGCAGACGCGTAGACACTTACGAATTTCACGTTCCGAGAGACTTTTTGGACCTTTTAGACCCCAGAAAAGTTCTAAGGTTACCCAAAACATAAGAGACTATTAAAAGAACAACAAGAGAAGAAAAAAGGGAGTTTTTTTTCGTGCAGCCACTTTTGGAAACCTTAAGAGAGAAAGAGGAAGAGAAAGAGAGGAGGAAGAGGAAGAAAGAGGCAAAAGAAGTAGTCTCGAGGTGCTTCCCAGATTAGGAGGTTTCCCGACGCTACTGCCTTCCCAGATCGTCCATTCTAAGTTTCTATTTCCTTTTCGTTTCAATTTTATTCATGTATAAAGTTGGGATGAATTGTATGATGATAGATGGTAGAATGTTGATGATGTTCTAACTCTTCTTTGAGATTTTATTTTGATTTAATGATAATTTAATTAATTATGTTGATTGGATGAATGTCGTGATTTGATTGCATCTTTGCATAATTCGATAACAAACTGAGAGGGTGAACTGAATGAAAAGTGATTAAATCAAACTAAAGAGAGTTAGGCGATTTAACATAAACCATAACAAATCATATTGGTAATTGTGCGGAGAGAGATACCGTGTGATATTCCGATAGTTTGTTAGAGTGCTTCAGATCTAATTAGGGTTTTGAATAATTTGTGAATTAAGAGATTACAAATTGAATGGTTTATAAATTAGGGTTAATGGTTATAACTCGAGAGAGAGTAATCAACCATAAGATCATCTATAGCTAATGCCTATTAACACAAAATCAGGTAGGTTAGCATTAATAATAGGTAAAATCTCATTTCTCATAACTTGGTAAATTCTTGATTGGTTTCCATTGTGCGTGCTTGTTGCTTAATTGTTAATTCCTTTATGTTTAATTTCTAAATTAATTGGTTGAATTCAATTCTCGTATTTACTTCCCTTTGCTTTTTTTTTTAGTTTCATATCTTTTCAGCCTTAGATTTTTAGGATTAGACTAATCCCCCTCCTCGTAGGATCGACACCTCTTATACTATAGTCACGACCCGTGCACTTGCGGTATTAGAGGGCTTGTAAATTTTAAAGCTCGAATGACACAATCAAGTTTTTGGCGTCGTTGCCAGGGAGCGTGAAGAATAGTTTAGTTCTCTTAGTTTAAGGTGTTTTAGCTAGATTTAAGTTTTTCTGTTTGTCCCTTTTTTCTGAGTGCGTCCGTGCTCTTACATAAACATAAGAGATAGAAGAAGTTCGAGTCGCATAGTCGAAGCTTTATAGCTAGACGTAACTCGTTTAGAACGTTCAATTAGAAGAGCTCTGCGTGAAGAAGAAGAAGAAACCGCAAAAGCAACAATGACCAAGGAGTTTCAGCAAGAGTTGGATCAAAGAGCAAACCAAGGGCATCAACCGAGAACCTTTATGGACTTTATGAGACCGGGCTTCAATGCAGCCAATCAAGGTGTAGCTAGGCCAACTATGCAAGCAACTTCATTTGAAATCAAACCAGCCCTTCTAACTATGCTTCAACAAAATATACATTTTATGGATTAACGAATGAAGACTCGAATGCACATATTGTCAGTTTCCTTGAAATCTGCGATACCTTTCATTATCATCAGATGTCGGAGGACGTTGTAAGAATGAGGCTCTTTCCTTTTACCTTAAGGGATAAAGCAAAGGCTTGGTACCATTCCCTCAACCAGATTAATGTCACCACTTGGGATCAATTAGTTCGTGCCTTCTTAGACAAGTACTTTCCCCTACCAAGACTACGAAGATTATCAAAGATATCAAAAACTTTCAGCAAGGTGATGGGGAATCGATTTATAAAGCATGGGAATAATATAAAGACTTGAAAAGAAAATGTCCATACCATAACCTAACTAAAGAATTTATTTTTCAAACGTTCTATAACAGAGTAACCCCACATACGAAAGGTACAATTAATGCAGTTTCAGGATGATCACTTATGAGGAAGACAGTAGATGAAGCAGAAGAGCTATTAGAAGAAATGACAAGTAATTGTTGTTTATGGATGAACAAGCGAAGTAGACAACCTGCAAATCTCTGTGAGCAAAAAAAAGTTATAGCTGTGATCAAATGAAAGAATATAGGCTAAAATTGATAATTTAACTCGAAAGCTAAACAACATGAAGGCTTCATCATCAAATACAGTAAAAGTTGTTCAGTTGAAGTGTGAGCTTTGTGGGCAGATGGATCATGATACAGTTGATTGCTTCTTGATGAAGGATAATTGATCAGAGTAACTAAACTACATGGGAACTCAATACGAATGAGGAGGAGAAAACAATCCCTACTCCAACACATACAACCCTGGGTGGAAAAATCACCCATAATTCTCTTGGTCAAACAACGCTGGAGGATAGTTCAGACATCAAGGACCACCAGGCTTCCAGCAAGACAAATCAAGTTCAATGGAATCCAAATTGGACAAAATTTTAGATAAAATTAGAGGTATGGAGGATGCACATAAGAGGCTTGAAGGCAAATTCGAGCAAGTTACAAAGAATTACGCCTTCTTGATACATAACGTGGAGGTCCAAGTAGGTCAATTGGCAAAAGCAATAGCGACCTAAAATGCAGGAACCCTTCCAAGTAACACCAAGTCCAATCCGAAAGAATGAATCATGGCCGTTATATAAGCGCTTGAGGACAAGAATAAGGTTAATAAGAATGTTTTTCGAAGTAAACCAGAATTACAAACAACCCAGAAGCATCAACATGAAAATCCCTACCCCATTTTAGAACAAAAAAAAGTCAAACCCATTCAGAGACAAGGGGAAGATAGAGGTGCAAGAGAATAAGGAAGGATCTCTATTGGCAAGGTACAATTTTCCAGAGATGAAAAATACCGACCCCTGATTCCATTCCCGATCAAAGCCATGAGGAAATCTAAGGAAGTTGAACCGAATGAAGTTGTAGACATGATCGAAAAACTGGAAGCACGACTTACACTGATGGAATCGATAAGTGGGAAGGTGGAAAAAGAATTGGAGGAAGAAAAGAAATTGACGACACCACCAAAGAAGAAGGAGCCAGGAGATTTTTATATCCCTGCATTATTAAGGTCAAAATAGAGAGAGCCTTTGCTGATTTGGGAGCCAGCATAAACATGATGTCGTATTTCATATATCAGAAACTGGGCTTCGGTGAGATAGTCCCCACCAAGATACTGGAAACAATGACAGATAAATCAGTTCATTGTGTGAAGGGTATAATGTGTGATGTACATGTTTGAGTGGAAAAGTTTACTTTTCCCATGGACTTTTGCATATTGGACATAGAAGAAGATGCAAAAACCCCAATTATCCTCGGAAGACCATTTTTGGCCACTGCCCGATCAATTATTGATGTAGATGGGGGTGAGATGATTCTAAGGGTAGGAGAGGAACATGTGTCTTTCACCGTAACCAAGAATGACAAAAATCCTCTCCAATCCATAACCATCATGAAGGAAACGAATTTTGGTGGAGAAAAAGAGAAGATTGATGTTCAAAAGTGTTCCTTGGAAAATAATAAACCTAACAAAAGAAGGAAAGGAAAGAATCAGGAAAAGGAAGGAGGTGGCATAAGTAACCGGGTGGGGCGCATACATTTTATGAGATTGACAACCGAGCCACCACTAAAGAATTTTCTTAAACCACCTTGACCAAAGAAGAGCGTCAAGCTAACGATGTTAAAAGAAGCGTTGTATAGGAGGCAACCCATGGTTTTTAAATTACCAGTTAATTTCTTGATTTTAAATAGTTGAATTCTGTAGTTAGGTTGTTTCATTTCCAAATAAATATCGTATAAGAGTAGGGCATTAATTTTGATAAAAATGATCGGGAAGGAAAGTATAATAAGATGATAGTGCTAAAAATAAGTTAGGAAAGGATCTCAGGAACTGTGTCTAAGGACAAAAAAATGAAAAAAAATCAGAAATGGTGAAATTATTGTAAGCCACGATCGTGGCCTACAGAAGGGCATTATAGGCATATATTTTTTAGTATTTGTTTCTTACAAATTTACCTTCCCCTCACCTATATATACATTTCTAACCTCATTTTTTCATTCACTTCCATTTTAACTTTATCTCTCTAAGATTAGAACCTCCAAACGCTCTCCCTTCTCTCTATCCAACCTTCAAACTTCCAATCTCTTCCAACTTCCACCTACTTGTAATACATCATGCCATGCATTAAGCAGTCAGCAAAGCGTAACCAATCATTGGGAAGAAATCAGGTTTTGGGCCGCAGGCGAAGGAACAGGGCAGCAGATTTTGAAGCACCCCTTCCCAATCTACATAGAAGAGGAAGGTATTCGATTCCAAACGCTTAGTGTTAAATAGATAGTAGTCCCAAAGTACTTCGATTTTGCTATGCTTGATGGGCTAGAATTGCAAGATAGGGTCGAGAATTTAGCAGAAAGAATTCAATGGAGCAAGTTTATACACTTCCAATATCCTGTCTACTAGGAGCTCACCCACGAATTCTTTAGTTCCCTTCAGATCGAAACCAGTAACCCTAAGGAAATGTGGTTTAGGTTACGGGGATAACCTTATGAGCTGAACTTTGAATTATGTATGATATTTGCGGTTTCCCTGAATCTTCCATTATGGATTAGCACGATGACTTTCTTGTTTCCTACTATTGGAACAAGCTCACTGGGTTGGAGCAGTTCAACACCAAGAATGCCCACAACAACGATATACGAAGCCATGAGCACTTGTTGTTACATAAATTCATGTTTCAAATGATCTCTGACAAATCAGAAACCAAAAAATGCTCAACGAAGGAACTTTTTTGTTATGTTGCATGGATCACAACATCCTAGTGTGCACCTCCACACATGTGATGAATGTTCTTGTTGCGACTCTACGTAAGAGGAGCAATAATTTGGGTATGGGTTACTTGATTTCTGCCATTACTGAGTACTACGATATGGATTGTCGTGGTCTAACTGCCCACAACCCTGATTTTCTAAATCACCATCACTTGTGGCGTGCTAAAATCCTAAAGTCGCATAACATGGAACTCTGGGATATCAGTCAAAAATCTTATGTGAAGATCAGGGCCAGTCAGGCAAGTTCTAGTGCAGCGCCACCTCAGCAGGTAGAAGAGGACTCGACTAGCAAGGAGTCTGAAGAGGAAGAAGAAACAAAAGAATCTGGTTGGAAGAAGGTGCTTGATACAATATCTGCCAACACCAAAACAGTTACAGACACACTTGCGAAAAACTATTGGATGATGAAGGAGATGGCCCGCACACAACGACGTTAGAGTCGGGATATATGTCGGATTCATCGATACTTTGAAACTCAAGGCATACAATTGCCACCTTCGACACCATCCCCGCCTCCATCACTATAAGGTTTTGTTTCTAACTCTTTTCTTTTAAATTTAGTCTTTATTTTTGTTTTATTTTATTTTATGTTACTTCCTTCCATGTGTGTTTGCATGTCTCCTTCTCACATTGAGGACAATGTGTTGTTCAAGTGTGGGGAGGTTTGTGTGTTTTTCTTTGAATGTGAATTTTGTATATTGTTATGTTAGTGTGTTTAGGTTGCATATTGTGAATTTTGTGAATGTATCGATGGCTTAGCTGGAATGAAATCGATTTAATTTTGAACATAGTCTATTAGGTTGTGAAGAGTCATTAGCTCAAGAAATTAGTGATCTGGGTTCTTTGGCTAAAATATGCAAGTTAATTAAGATTTAATGTTAGTTATCACCCTATAAATTGTCACATTTATTTATAATTTTACGTCTTTCAACTAAGTAGCTTAACTAGTATTTTTCCTGAAAATGAGTAGCTAAAGAAACAAGGTAGGCATTAATTAAAAAAAAGTATTTGTAAATTTTAAATAAATTACTATTTCACTGGCCTTCGAGTTATGAATAAAGCTAGTAGCCAGTTGAGAATGTGATTTAGCTGAGTAATCAGATCGATACGCATCACAAATGTGTGCCTTCATGTCAAAAGGCTATAATGACATTCCAACTAAGCAACTTAATGAAAATATGACTTAGTCGAGTAATCGGATCAACATTCATCACCAATGTTTGTCTCCGAGTAAAAAGACTATGTCCACGTCCACAAAAAGTAACAAAAAGAATGTTTTCTAATAATCCATCTCCACAAAAAGTAACAAAAGAATGTTTTCTAATAAAAACCTATCGAACTTGTAAGTAGCCTAACTTTTCATGTCCAAAAAAAGAATATTTTCTAATCAAAACCTACCGAACTTCAAAGTAGCTTAACTTTTCATGAAAAAGTACTTAGGATTAGTTACAAAGTTTGAATGACCAAATACTTATTAATGTGTGTACACAATTGAAAAGGGTGAATAAACTTGACATTTGGGTCTTGATTAATATGTATATTTAGTCCAGAGCTCCCAGATGCAGATTTTGCATGTTGAATGAATATGTTTAGAGTTAAAATTTGTTTCATAAAGTTGAAGCCATTGTCTCATTATTTCATTATGCGCTTTGTGATTTTTTCTTGTTTGTTATTTTGTTTTCTTGAGGACAAGAAAATGTTTAATTGTGGGGATGTTGATAAGTGTAAATTACATTGTGTTTTAAGGCATAGTTTAATATGTATTTAGTCGTTAATTCGATCATTTAGTATGTATTTAGGTTAGAATTATGTTAATTTGTTAATTATTTGTGTTTTAAGTGTTTTAAGGGTTAGTACAAGCTTTTGAGCTTAAATATTATGTTTTTGAGGTACCTTAATGTATTTGTTAGTGTTTCAGGGTCAATATCGAAGAATGGAGGACTTTTGGAAGACATTCGAGCCGAAACAACGGCCCACGATCTTGGCCTAACCTCTAGGAATGGCCCAAAATAGTTTATTAGAGTGCTTCAGATCTAATTAGGGTTTTAGATAATTTATTAGAGTGCTTCAGATCTAATTAGGGTTTTGGATAATTTGTGAATTGAGAGATTACAAATTTCATAATCCAATTAGGGTTTATAAATTAGGGTTAATGATTATAACTCGAGAGAGAGTAATCAACCTTAGGATCGTCTATAGCCGACACCCATTAACACATAATTAGCTAGGTTAGCATTAATGATAGGTAAAATCTCCTTTCTCATAAATTGATAAACTCTTGGTTGATTTCCATTGTGCATGCTTATTGCTCAATTGTTAATTCCTTCGTGTTTAATTATGAGTTAATTGGTTAAATTCAATTCTCCTATTTACGTCTTGTTGCTTTATTTAGTTTTAGTTTCATATCTTTTTAGCCTTAGATTTTTAGGATTAGACTAATCCCCCTCCTCGTGGGATTGACGCCTCTTATACTGCAATCGCGACCCATGCGCTTGCGATAATAGAGGACTTGTAAATTTTAAAGTTCGAATGACACGATTAGTTTTTGATGACATTTGACACTCGGAATAAGTCACGTAAGGATGTCTTAAAAAGCCAAAGTCTCAAATGAAAGATGACAACAACATCACCTCACCTGGGATTCCTCTATAATGCTATCCAACCAAACTTCCCTTTTTAAAATCAGACAAGATGCAACAAAGTTGTTTGATGACTATCCCTATGAATAATTGAATTGCAAACTTATGGATGAATTTAGGTTCAAGAAATTGCAACCAACTGAAATTTGGAATGCTATAAAATGAAATAGTCAACCTCATAGATCCCAATAAAAGAGTTGAATAATCCAAGTCGCATTGCTTGAGGATATTGGGATAGAATTTAAGCTCATACTGAAGAGACAATCAAAAATTACAAAGGTTGTAATTTTTGATTATGATGAAGGTAAA
The DNA here is from genome assembly GCA_027563845.1 of Erythroxylum subrotundum. Taxonomy (NCBI): domain Eukaryota; kingdom Viridiplantae; phylum Streptophyta; class Magnoliopsida; order Malpighiales; family Erythroxylaceae; genus Erythroxylum; species Erythroxylum subrotundum. The sequence goes on from JAOQMQ010000008.1 coordinate 16,066,596, forward strand.
GGAGGTTGAGAGGAAAATATGAGGAGACAAATCTCCCTTTTCTTACCCCAGAAGCAAGCATAAATTTTTTGATCGAGCTTTCACAAATATTTTAGTATATTAACTTATTCCCGTGAAGATATATTATAACCAAAAAATAAAAGAAATAATGGAAAATAAATTAGGACCTATAATGTACCACAATCGCGATCCACATCAATCTTGTACTGACTTTGAAGAGATTTTGCACTTGAAAAGAAACAATATGCATATTTTAGTTAGTTAATCAAAAGCAATGATCTCCAAAATGATGAATATACATACCTATTGCCTGAAGTCTATTTAGATATTGTACAAGAATTATAGCACATCATTGACATTGTAACTTCTTTCTTCATTTTATACAAATAGCTAGTTATCTAGCCAAGGTGTGATGACTTATACGCAATCAGAGTATTTTGGGGAGTCTAGCAATTTAAGATCTTCCTTTCAAAAATGCAAGAAAATAATAAACCAGAAATGCAAAAAAAACAAACACTTGGAAATGCAGAAAAGCATAAAAACAATAAACCATGAAAACCAGAAATGCAGAAATTAGATAACTAGAAATGAGGAAATTAGGGATGGCAAATATGGTCCGGCCGACTCGACTTTGACTTGGATTGACCGAGCCATGGGTCGAGACTTCTTGGCCTGACAAAAAGGTACAAAATGACGTTGTTTTGTCAAATATTTTTAGAAAAATATGAGGTCAGGTCGAGCCGGCTGGCTTGCCCATGGCTGGTCGAGCCATTACTTGGGCCACGAGCCGCCCAACCCGTGGGTCAGGCCGGGTCAAGTCAGGGATGGCCTTGCCCATTGCCATCGCTAATAGAAATGCAAAAATGTAAAAACTAGAAGCACAAAAATGTAGAAATGCAAAAACCAAAAAATTAGAAATGCAGAAAAACGTGAGAAAACAATAAACCAAAAATGCAGAAAAATGATAAATTAGAAAAACCAGACGTCAATGGAAAATGAGAAACCAAGAAAATAATAAACTAGGAAAGCTGAAAAAATAACACAATCCAATGAAATCAACTTTCAATATAATTAGAAAATATCAAATAAATTTTAAAACCTTACCTGGTGAAAAACCTAAGCTTAGTTTTGCTTTTTACATGGATAGAAAAGGGGAAAGTTAGCAAAATTTTCAATTTTGGAGAAGAGTAACAAACTTTAAAAATTCTCATATTATGCAACAAATATTCATAAGAACAACAAAGCAGGAGAGAGAGAAGAGATGAGTTAGGGACGTAAGAGAGAAGAGAAGAACAAAGAAGCAAGAGATAGAGAAGGGACTGGAGTTTCTACATGGGGGGGAGTTTATAAGAGGAGGAAGTAGAAATGAAAACCTTTTGTAAAATATTAGAAAAACATCTAATTTTTGTTATTGTAAAACTGTTGTAGTTTTTTTAAACTTTTAGAAACAACATATTGCAACGATAAGTATCCAAACATGTTATAACATGTTTCCTTTTTATAAAAACCACAATAAGAAAACAAAAAATAAAAGAGAAACAAACGAGCCCTTAGTAATTTGTTGAATTTAAGAAATGATATATAATATAATAAACTTACGTTGTTAACAATCAACATATCAATAAGAGGATTACCGTTATTGTAATTTCTATTGTATGACATTCTTCTGTATTGCATTTATTTCACATGTCAAATTTGAGTTTTCTGTGAGATATTTATGTTTTAGAATAAACATAAATATTATTGATAAGGCTTTAACATTTTAAAACAAGTGTAACTAATTCAATTATATATCTAATATTTTAGAAAATATATCAAATCACATTAGTAAGTTTGAATTTCCACCAATTATGTTAAATAAAAAGTATTAGATTTGGATTAGAAAGCATACTTAAATGCTTATTTATTAAAAATATTGTACTATTGGCTTAAATAAAAATTATTATTGTCGATTGGATAGCATAGTTATTTATTAAAAATTTGTTCTACTATTGGCATCTAAGAGTGGATGATTTGAATGGTTAAAAACTCAAAAACATTTTCTAATAGATAAAGAATCAAGTTTAAAAGGTAGTAAATTGTCAATTAATTATTATAAGCATATTTTGCGGAAGGTCAATAATAAATATAAATTGAGTCAATTTGTACAAAGGTGAAGACTTTGAGTAGAAGAATGCACATTAATTTGTACCAAGACTACGTAATGGACAACTTGCATGTAAGTGTTTTATAATAAAAAGGTTAAAAGTATATTTTTAACTTTAACATTTACATCAAAATATTAATAGACCTTAATGTTTTAAAATATTCAAATTTAACCTCAACATTTTTAAAACATTCAAAGTAGACCTTAATTGAATGAAAAAAATTAATGGATTAACTTTTCATTAGTTAAATGCCATGTAAATAATGATGTGATATTATTTGTTTATTTTTTAAATAAAAAGTGAATCTTAGTGCCACATGCAAAATAAAACCTACTATCTAAAATGTATAATAGTAGATTCCACTATCACATAACAAGTAAGATCCAATATATAAAATATATAACAGTGGCCTTTATTGTCACGTGACATTGAGACTCATTTTTTGATTAATTTTAAAAAAGCTAATTATGTGACATTGGACCCAACTAACATAATATTTAAGTGACAGAGAGTTACCTTTAGCAAGTGTTTTGTCCATTTAAGGTTTGTTCTGAACATTTTGAAAATATTAGCGTTCAATTTGAATGCTTCAAAATGTTAAGATTTAATTTGAATGCTCCAAAACGTTAAGAGTTCAATTTGTATTCTATTGTAAATGTTGAAATTCAAAATGTATTTTTAACCTAATAAAAATGTGCATTAAAGGTTAAAATTATAATTTTAGTGTATGAAAGAATAAAAAATAATTTAAAACAGGAACAAATTTTCATGAGAAACTTCATTGGCGTGTAAATATTTTATGACAAATTTAAATCTCAATAAGCGTGGCTATGACAATCTACTAGCCATTTTCATGATGAAACCGAAGGACATGACTTTTGGATGCAGAGAATATAGTAAGATTACCTCTATCAAGTTGTTCTTGCACATCTTCACTTTTGTCAGCTATATTAATGTGCTTGTCCTTGATATAAAGACTACGCTGCAACTATTAGGCAAAAGGGCAATTTGACCCTAATTTTTATATTCATCGACAAATTTAATCCTAAACTTTTAGAGACTACAAATAAAACAACTCACGATTGTATGTGAGACTAAAGCTCTCTGACTTCTCTCTACAACTTTTACCCTTTTACCCTTCTATCCCATTCTTTTTACCAAATTTTGAACCAAAGCTCCCGTCGAACCTCTTTACTATTGTTCATTTTCCAGATTTTGCACGAGTCCTTTTTGTTTAGGCCTCAAACAACAATGGAGAAGCCCTATGCCTCACAGACTCAGAGGCATTTCCAGACTTATCCGAATCTAGAAACGGCAAGATATTGGTTCAGATTGCTACAGTAGAAACACAAGAGAGAAGATGGACCACACTCTCCCTCGATTATTAAAGGAGCTAGGAAATAGAAGCTAAACACTCAGCACAACAAAGGTAAGCTAAAACATTTATCAAATGTGCTTAAGGATGGAATCCTCTCTTCTCCAAAAGAATTGCTGAAAGCTGGAGAAGCAGTATGGGCGGCATCATTGGTGGGATGAACTGCCAGATAAACTACCTGTTTATAAGTTGAATGAAGCGAGTGAATATGAACAAGCAGGAATTTCCCTATCCTACCCCTGGAGACCCTCTGCTAATGCCAAACAGTGGAGAGCAACTGGTAGGCTTTTTAAAATAGGATGGTCAAAGGAATTACTTGATACTAACAACAGGATGGTCAGAGGAATCACTTGATACTAACCATTCACCATAGGATCAGGCCACTTCAGCCCCTGGAGCGCTAAAAGAAAAGGAGAGCCCCCTATTAGTTGATAGGAATACAAATTACTCTGTAGATATAAAGAGGTTGAATAGATTGATAAACAGCTAGGAGATGTAGAGGGTGATGTTGAACATGTAGGAAATGGCATAGCTAAGGAGCCCCCCTATTGGAGATTGCGATAGAGCAGTCCAGTCCAGCAGATGGTGAACCTGTAGATATAACAAAAAGTTCAATAGATACAATTTCTAGTCATAATAAGGAGGATATCAACTCTTTTGATACAACAAAAATTCCCACATGCCACGAGGATAAAGTAGAATCAAAGGCTACTTCGATGCAAACAAATAGAAAATCCAGAAGGAAAACGACTCGAAAACTAAATAAAAATCCCAAAGGGGATCCCTCCCCCTGATGATTCTTTTCTGGAATGTCCGAGGGCTAAATGCCCCCAAAAACAAGCTATGGTAAGAGACTTAATCGTGGAATATAAGCCGTGTATAGTAGGGCTTCTTGAAACAAATATTAGAGCTTCGCACCTTTCTAAAGTTTCTCAATTTCTGGGCAAAGACTGGGCTGTCTATACCAACCTATCTTCCCACTACAATGGCCACATATTATGCTTCTATCACACCAAAAAAGTTTTAGTTCAATTGCAAGGTGAAAGTGACCAACATCTCCATCTATCTTGCCAGCTATATGGTGCTAATACAAGGTTTGAAATCTCCCATTTTTATGCTTCAAACTTCCAATTTCAGCCAGCGATGCTATGGAAGTCTCTGCAACTTCTACAGAATACTATCCTAAATCCTTGGTTAATCATTGGTGATTTTAATTGTATTCATAACCCCTCGTTTGGTTGTTGTCCCCGTCTCCGGGGATAGAGCACAAAACATGAAAATCCTGTCATCCATTGCTGTTTGCTTCCTGTCTCCCTATTTTTGTCATCTGTCCCTAGATGACAGAGACAGGAATTTGTGTCCATCTCAAAACCGGAAGACAAGAGATATTATGTCCCTGTCTCCGAAACAAGAGGTCGCGTTGTCCAAATTTACCCCCATCCTTTGTCTCGGTTCTCGTCTGTC
>JAOQMQ010000008.1:16071681-16086098 GCA_027563845.1 Erythroxylum subrotundum
AATCAAGTTTGGAGGATTGATCTTTTCCGTGCTTGATATGATGTCATTTGTTGATAAGTCTTGAATGACTTCTTCATATTCCCATCTAACTAGTAGACAATGTATTGATTTCAATACATCTAATGAGTATTTACATTTGAAGAAGAAGTGCTCTCAAGGGAATGATCTATAAAGCATATAAAAGTTAGGAAAATTGAGTTGGTTGTTTGGAGGATACTATTGTGTGATTGTGAGAAGTAATTAACAAGATAATTTAAGTGTTACCATAATGCAGTGGGGTGATCCATTTAAATTGGGTTATAGGTATTAAAAAATGGATTATGGTTCATTTGAGTATGCTCAGTCTGAATTAGCTGTTTTTTTTTAATCTATGTTGAACCTATAACGTAATTAATTATATGAATGTATGTTGAACCTATGATGTAATTAATTCTCTGAATACTTAGATAAAGTTTTTCCATGTATGTTGACCCTATTCTTACTAATTTTGTATTAAATATCATTAATATTAATATTAGAATTATTGTTCAAAAATTATTATTATCAATATTATTATAATATATTTCTTAATATCATTATTGTTAACATTATAATTATTCTTATTATTCAATGTATTATACCTTTTTGATTTATTATTATTATTATTAACAATAATTTTGTTTTCGTTATTGTTATTATTAACCGTAATATAAAATTTGTATTTATTATTATTATTATTATTATTATTACTTTTGTAATAATTATTGTTATTATTAATTAAATTATTATTGTTATCATACATTTTGTTTTTTTGTTATTATCAATTTTTTCTTCTTATTATTATTATTGTTGTGTTCAAGTGCCTTCTTCGAGGCTTCCCGATTCGGGTCAAGGTGTCAGAGACTGGCGATCAGAACCAGACAAGCTCAAAGCCACACTCGCCGCATATAACATCAATTCCTGCAAGACTGACGAACCTACCATCCTTTTTTCTGCTTACTCCTATCTTTCTTCAAATAATTCCTAGTACTAACAAAAGATCAGAAGAAGTGAAAAAGATAGAAACTTTATTTTTACCCACGAAAATATTGAGACTTTCTTCTGCTCGGAAACGAAAAAGAGCTTATTCCTTATAGGGAAAAGCAGCAATGACCTTTGAACTGATTGTGGGTGTCTTGAGAAGATGAGTTGAGAGTGAGTTGAGAAGATGAGTTGTGATTGAACAGAAGAAACAGAACAAACGTTTTTGTACCCGAAAAACTTTCTTTACGTAAATGACGCACAATTAGCTTCTCGAAAAAGCTAAAATTTAGAGCTTTTCAGAAAAGCCCCAAATTTTAGCTTTTGAAAAAGCTGTATTTGAGCTTTTAAAAAAGCTATTTCTACTACAAAAGTGCTTTTGAAATTTACAGCCAAACACTCACTTTTTCTTTAAAATTGCTTTTGCGGTAGAAAAAAGTAACGTTGGAACTTCCAAAAGCTGAACCAAACAGGTGCTAAAATCTATTTTGGAAATTGAATCAAGCATCAAAGTCATTATAGGTTTCAACTCTCAATCTTTCCCTTTGGTTTATCTTGGTATTCGAATCTTCATCTCTAATCCTACTTCTGTCGACTTCTCCGTACTTATTGAAAGAATCAAAAGCAGAATGGTCTAATAGAGCTCCAAATTGTTATCCCCAGCAGGAAGGATTCAACTTATATCTGCTGTAATAAACTCAATCAATGTATTTTGGGTTGTGGGGCTTGTTATCCCAAAGAAAGTCATCAAGAATATAAAGAGGATGTGTAACAATTATCTATGGAATGGCAATGAGGATCGAGCTAGGAGGGCTAAAATGCAATGGAAAAAGGTTTGTATTCCTAAGGACAATGGTGGACTTGGGTTTATCTCACTGAAAACAATGAACTTTGTCATGCTAGCCAAGTGGCTATGGAGATTATTGAAAGACAAGCAATCTCTTTGGTGTAAATGGGTGCACGGCTTTTTCGTAAAGAAAAGAACCATTTGGGATATCAAAATCCCATCTTCCTCAAATGCCACTTGTAAGGCAATCCTAAAAACAAGAAATTTCTTGACGAATGAATTTGTTAATGTGATTGGATACGGTAAGCAAATCCATTTTTGGTTTGATAATTGGTTATCTTGTGGGCCTCTATTCAACTTACATGAGATGGGCAGCCTCAAATCTGTTCTTAACCGAGGGGTGACAGTTGCGGATGCTTTGAGGGACAAATCCATCTTCACACCAACAACAATGCCTAGCTCGATATATAATGAAATTTAGCTAACCAACCTAATTGGAGGGGAGGATTATATAATCTGGAAACACACCAGACAAGGGGTTTTCACCAATCAATCATGTAGAAAATTCTTGCTAAGGCACTACAATACAATTTCATGGTCTAAGGTTGTTCGAATCAAGAGATACCACCCACGAGCTGCCTTTATTCTATAGACATTGAAAGAAAGACTGCCAACTGAAGAGATTTCTCCATCTTCCAAACTGGTCCATCTTATGTCAAAAGGGCGAAGAAAGTCATGATCACTTCCTTTTCCAATGTGAACTTGTTAAATCTAGTTGGAATTTCATTCTCCATAGATGTTGCACTGTGAATTCCCCAAGTGAATGGAACTCAATTAAATCATAGAGTTGTCAGTTTGCACACTCGGATGATGATATCAGTTGGTGCTTGTGCTGAACTCTTTCCTTTATTGTCGAGGCCATCTAGGACGAAAAGAACTCACATCTTCCAAGATTGAAGTTCAACTAAAGAGCAATTATTTAACAACTTGATAAAACAAATCAAAACCTAAGCATATTCAAGAACAGATTATAGAATTATGAGTATTGGGCAGAGAGTGGAATATTTAGTCATTTCAATGTCTGGAAGGTTGTTACTTTGCCATTTTGTTTTAGCTAATGTAAGTTAGTTAGCATCACAAATATGCGTGCTACTTGTAGCTTGTAAAACTCCTATTTGCCTTTAATGACCAGATTCATTATATTTTTTTCGAAGAAAGAAAGTTGAAATTTTCGATTTTTTTTAAAGAAAAAATGTCAAGCCTTAATGCTTTGTCTATACTGGTCAAGAATAACAAGATTTCCCCTTTTGTTTCGGTACAAACAAAGCTGATATGTTGGGATAATTTCAAGTGTCACATCATGAAAAACTAAAAAAACTATATATAGAGATTAAACCACAAGTTTAAACCTAATAATATTATATTGAATTAGGAACCAGAATTACTAAGAAAATGATTCAAATAAAATCAACACACAACAGTATATTCGGTAATTGGATTCTCCGAGACTGTAGGGATGGATGGAAAGAAAGAATAAAACAAAACCATGAAGCAGAACAAGCTAATCCAATCTCTTTGAGATACATGTTAAAAGACACCACCTGTTATCATCCTCAAAACAATACAATCATGTCCGCCTCCTGATTACTTTTTACTCAAATGCGTCATCATCGTCATCTGGAAGAGGCTGAGCAGCAGCAATAGCTAGTTCGGCCTCATGCCTGATCACCATCACAAGAAAGTTAAAAACCAAGTTGATATCTCAGAACATAACATAAATATAAGCTATAAAAGCAATGAGAGGAGGCTAGTATTGGCAAAACAATTATAGAATCGACAGAATGATGGATTACGTGCAGAAAGAAAGAAGAGGAAAGGCAGGGCTAGGGACATGATTTCTTGTGTTCCAGTGTATCCACAAGCAATCCCAGTGAGATAAAATGCTAAATAGCAAAGAGGATAAAAAGGCAACTGAGATGCATAAAACTTACTGTTGCTGTGCTACTAAGTCAATCTGCACTTCGGGAGGAGCCAGGGCAGGAGACTCCACAAAATGCAAGTTCGGATCCCTAAAATTCACATAACATTAGCAAAGCCGGACAATCACAACTCGTGAAAAAAAAACAGTCTGAAGACCTTTAAACTGTACACAATGGCACTTACCCAGCAAGTTTCCTTGCAAGGTAGAGGAAGGGTTTCTCAAAGTTATAATTGCTCTTTGCCGAAATCTCATAGTACTGTAAGTTCTTCTTGCGGTGGAAAGTAACCTGCTTAGCCTTAACCTGCCTGTTCTTCACATCAACCTTATTTCCACAAAGAACAATAGGGATGTTCTCACAGACCCTACAACCAAGAATCAACAACGTATTGGATATGGATATACACAGGAGAAGGAAACATCAGATACAACACAGAAATAAGGAATTAAAGAAACCTGCAAAGATCACGATGCCATGTAGGCACATTCTTATACGTTAAACGAGCAGTAACATCGAACATGATGATGGCACACTGGCCATGAATGCTGCACAGTACCAATCTAAAGTATATCATTTCATTGTACTAAGAAATAGTCTTTAGTCATAACAAACAAAATCAAACAAAAACAAGGGATGAGAATTAAGGAGAAAAAAAAAGATATGCAATAACCAAATGTAATTCCGCAAATCAGAAGCCGTTATTAGAATGACTAGCAAATATGCATCGATAATACAAACAATATACAAGAGGAGGAAAGCAACTTCTCAAACCAAATATAACATTCTAAACTAAATTTCAAATCTGAAGTTGCAATTAGTAACTATAAATTAGATATTTGACGATTAAGAATCAAAGCCATAGATGAACATAAGAATGAAAGAGTAAAAAAGCAATAAATACTGACTAATATCCATCACGGAGGCCACCAAACTTCTCTTGGCCAGCAGTGTCCCAGCAGTAGAACCGAAGCTTGCCACAGTTAGTGAAGAAATCCAAGGGATGAACTTCCACACCAATAGTAGCTGCACGTAACGCACACACACACAAAAACAACTTAATTCAGCTTTTTTTTTTTTCACAAACGACACGATCTATATCATCTTTTCTTTTCATTTATCAATATGAAGTAGGACAATTTCAACTCACGCTCATATTTCTTCTCGAACTCTCCAGTAAGATGCCTCTTCACGAATGTCGTTTTCCCTGCATCGCTCAGAATCGTCAAATAAGAACGACATCAAAATACATCACTAGATCAGTTTAGCATACAAGCTTTCAAGCTCAAATACAGTTACTTTTAACTGATAAAAATGTTAGCAATATAGTACCTGTACCGCCATCGCCGACAATAACAAGTTTGAAGCTTGGATAGTCAACAGTCTGCTGACTGGGTAAAGCCTGCAATCATAACCAACCAAAATCACAAATGAAAATCTATAACCAAATCTTTACAGATCAAGATTAAGGAGGAGGAAATCATAAAACTGCAGCGCACCATTTTGTCACAGAGAATTGATGGTGCAGCTCTGAGCTAAACGAGGAACAGAGGAACTTTGGAGTGGGCTTGGGTTTAGGTTTTTAAAGGGGATTTATAAAGGGGAGCAGAGACCCTAAAGTGTTGTTTTTGAATTTGAATCAACTGTGACTGACGTGGAATAAACGCCACCCTCACCTCTACGGCCTGTGGAGGCGATGCTCTTCAGTGGACGGTGATGATTGTTTTAAATGAATGAAGTGCGTGGCAGGGGATTCGAACCCCACATCTCAGACGGCTTAGAAGTGACGCGACCATCTGAACCGTTTGATCAATTTGAGAAAGTGACATCGGTTAGAGGATGGCGCCGCGACGCGTCATCTCAACGCTGTCTGATTTGGAGAGGGAGTATTCTTAGTTAGGCTTTCTTGATATTGGGCTTAAGCCTTAAAATGCCCAGAAGGAGGAGGTGCCTGAGTTCTTTAAGGTCTGATTCTTTTGTTAGTATATTAGGTGGAAAAGTGAAAGTATATTAGCCTATTAGGAGTAAAACTCACTTTTCCAACTCTTTTTTTTTTTTAACGAAGAAATTGACTTAAACTTTCAACTTTGATAGAGGAAAAGACCTTTATTTTTTTTTGGACATATATTGAATTATTCTACAAATTATGTTTGGTTATACTTTAAGACATATATTGAATTAGTCTATAAATTATGTTTGGTTATACTTTAAGACACCAAAGTTATAGACATAAAAATTTGTTCTTATAAAATATTATTAGGCAAAATGAAACTTTTGAATTCCAAATTTTAAATCAAAATGTAGGGCAAACCTTAATATTTAAGAATGTTTAAAAATTAATATTGATATTTTATAACTCTCACATATTCAACCTTACATTAATTCTGTTAGAGTTTAACTAATTTTTGTTGATGTGGACACTTTTATATTTGTAATGGGATCTACCACCACTTGCTTGGAATCAGGTCCCACTCTTGCTTGAAGAATTAGAGATCGAATCTCTAATTTCTAAATTAGGCCACCAAGAATCCTTTCTATTTGCTTAGGAAATTAATAAGGCACAAGGTTTTAACTTATGCTTTTGATAATAACAAAATATGTCATTGTTAATATTTTATTTTTTCTGATATTAGTAAGTTAATATTAAAAAATCAAGCTCAATAAAATGAAAAAGTGAGAAAAGGAGCCAATTGAATTAATTGAACAACAAAAATTGAAGAAACTGAGCAAACAGAGCGTATAAGCAATTCAAGTGAAAAACCAAAAATATCGAGGAATCAAGTATATCAAGACTTATTTACCCCAAAAAAAAAAGTATATCAAGACTTAAGCAAATTGTTTTAATCTTTCTTGTAACCTTATCTTGGTTATTTCACTAAATTAGGGACCCAATCATTACCTAATCGTTTGAATATATTTTAACAATCAAGAGAAAATTTAGTTTAGTCTTTAAACAAAGTTTTGGAAAACTTTTGAAGTGATCTTTTCAGAAATTAAAGAATATATTATATCAAGGCTAAGCCAGAACATTGCAAAGGAATATGATCTAAAGAAGCTTTGAATTTGGTCTAATTAGAAACAAAAATAAAATGAGGACCAACTTTGATATGAAAACCAACTCCTTTGTAAAGAGTACTTCCAAGTTATTAAAAAATAAGTTCAAAAGACACTATAGGTAGCTAGAGAAGCTTAGAGAATAAGTAAACCAATAGAAAGCATGCCATCTAAAGTAGAAATAGATGAAAACCAAGCTTGCACTTAAGTCTTAGAGGTTCCATCTGGATGCTATTTTAAATGATAGAGATAAACAATCTCTCCAAATGATAGCCATTTTCCTAATCAAACTTATGTTTTTTTAGGCTTACTAATTTCACATCCTGACCATGCTCTTGAAACATTTATGCCTTCTTTACCTTTATAAGGAGCACACCAAGCATTAAAAGGCTAATAGGAATAATTTTGCATCATTCTTACTAAGAGGATGCGAGTCTGAGGCCTAATGAATGATTCCATTCCAATCATTAGCTCCATACCTATTTTGAGCATCACTTCATAAATGCTTTGAAAAAGGTCATCTAAAGAAAAGTTGTTTAATAGATTATGCACCATAGTTGCTTAATTTGCATAAGGGATTAGTTTGAAGGAGAAAGTTCCATTTAATCCTATCTGGTATGGTTAGGAGTTCTCTCATTGTTAGCCACAACACAAAGAATACTTTAAGAGCTAAGAGTTTATTCCAAACTAACTAATATTAGCAAACCATAGGAGCTGAGCTTTTGAGTAGGTCCCTATATGATTAGTTTATGAACAGGCTTGTACCACACCTCTTCCAAATAGTTGTTTTGCCTCTATTGGGGTTAGGTTGATAGTTTAGGAAGTAACTCTGATAGGAATGAAATTGAGTAGCTACCTGTGCACAACTAGTTACTCACATCAATTAGTGCACTTACTTTGGAATTCAATGAGAAGAAGCTCCTCAAGCTAAAAATGTTAGGAATTAGGTACAAAGGGCCAAGGGGGCTATATTTATCACCCTAAAACTAGGTATTTTCCCTATTACCAAATGACATATTGGTAGAGGATTGTATAGTATCCTTTAATTTCAAAATTTGCATCATACTCTAGGGAGAGTCATGTCTGAGTTTGATTATCTAAAGGCTTTTAACCCTCAAGTAAAATTTATAGACCCATTTCACCTATAGGGAATCTTTATCATAATAATTCTCCAAAGTCTTGTATCTATAAAGGTTTTGTTCAGTTCAATGGAGAAAATCCCTAAGCCACCCTCATTCTTTAGCATACATAAGCTATTCCAAACCACTTTTGAAAAAGTTGTTGTATTACCACCCCTTTTGAAAAGCTTTTCTATGTCCATGCATGGCCTTTTAGGAAGAAGGAGATGAGTAGACCAGTGAATATAAAGGTTACTGAGTATATAGATTATAAATTGTAGTCATCTTATAAAGGTTAGGCATTTGCTAGTCCAACTCCCTATTCTTCTGATGATCAAGTCAAATAATGATTGAAAATTAGTGTGAGAGATTCTTACAGATGTTATAGGTACACCTAGATGTAATAAGGGAGGGGATTTAAGTGATACCTTACCATAATACCTAATTTATAAGCTATATGAGAAATATCCTGGGAAACCACTAAGAAACCTTTCTCTTTGCTTGAAGCATAGCCTAAATAGCCAGTTGAATTCCTCTATTGACATCAAAAGATAGAACACAAAATTATCATTAGCTCTATAAAACATAAGAAGATCATTTCCAAAGGATAGATTAGATATCTTCAAGGAATCATACTTTTTGTTGTATTTAAAGTTCCTTGCATTATTATTATTCATTTGAATGATACTTGTAAGCACTTCAAACCAAACTTTAAATAATTAAGGGGACAAGGTGTCCCCTTGCCTAATTCCTCTAGCACCTATGAACATATTGGACTCTTCTCCATTAACAAAGACATTAAAGGAAGTAGTTGAAATACATTGGTTGATTTGTGAGAAGAATTATTCTGGAAAACCAAAAGCCCTTAAAATATGTGTAATGAAGCATCATTCTACTGTGTCAAAGGCCTTATAGATGTTAATTTCCAATACACATTTCTTGCTTGATTCTTTGAGTTGGCAATTCATTAATAAGTTCTAAGCAATTAAAACATTTTTGCTAATATTCCTACCTTAAAACAAAGGCAGCTTGTGTATGATTCGTAATATCTAGAAGAACTAATTTAAGCCTATTATCAAGGATTCTAGAAATAATTTTATAAAAGATATGGGCATATATTCCTTTAAAGAAGAGGGGTTGGAAGTTTTAGGAACTAAACATAAATGAGTACTATTTTAAGCCTAAGCATCTTTAAGTTGGAAAAGAATTCCATTACATCATCACATACATGTCTTTTAAGGTCTTCCCAATGTTTTCAGCGGAAAATGATCTTGAAACCATCTGGTCTAAGACCTTTATCTAGATTAAAGTTGTCCTAAATAACAGGTTTGATTAGGAGCTCCTCTTACTATCTTGTGATCTCTTTTATAGTGATTAAGTTGAGAGAATCTGTTAAGGCATTACCTCTTCCAAAATTTCCTATGATTCTTTAAAAATAATCCTTAACTAAGGTTGATAAATGAGCCTTCTTAGTGAAGAAATTCCTTTCTTATTAATTGGAGAGGAAATTTTAGTTCTAGTCCTTCTAGTTAGGAGTGCCCAATAGGAGAATTTAGAGTTAGTATCACCATATTTAAGTTATAATACTTTTATTTCTATATAATGAGAGAGTTATGATTCTCTAGGGCATTGGTGTATTGCTTTAGGATCTTAGCAATGATCACATATAAATCACTAATGGAGCTAAGGCTAAGCCTTTTCAACTTCTCTTTAATAGCACAAAATTTGTTGAAGAGCTTAAAAGATTCATATTTTGGATATTTATAGACAATCCTTTTACTAAAGCATTTTCGAATCTAACATGCTTTCTTAGGTAGTTAAAAACCTAAAACTAGAAATTCTCCTCTAATATAGTGAAAATCCTATTATTTCTACTAATAAGTGATCTGGGCATAATTAGTTATTGAAGTTATCCATATTCACTTGAAAATTTCTTAGCCATTTAAAGTTCACAAGTGCCCTGCCAAGTTTTTTTTTTCCTTATGAGCTAATCCCTTTCTTATTTATTACTCCATGTAAGTTAGCAACCATTAACTCTAAAGTTTGTAACTTCAAAATTTAGTAGGCGAGACCTAAATTCCTTATAGGGGTTATTCTTACATTTGATTCCTTCAACTTTAGAGGAGGGTAAAGTAAAATTGAGGTCACCTAGTAGAAGCCAAAGTTCCTAGAGTGAGTTTTTAAAAGAAAGGAGCTCATTGTATAAAGAAGATCTTTTAATAGCAAAATTAGAGGCACAAATAAAAAAAAGTTTACACTTCACCAAGGCCCAAGTAATTAATATGCAAATGGAAACAATTTAGTGACGTATAGGAGCTTAGAACGTTAACAATGTTGGGATCATAAGCCAATAGGATTATGCCTAGATAATGATGAATATGGTTAGAAATTAGCTTGCATTTGTTTTTTGAGGAAATAGATCATAACACAATTATTCTCTTACAACATGGTTTTTAAAAGATAAAAAAGAAATGGCTTCATAAACTTAATGTAATATGCTACTACTATTTACTTCTTGGGTTTGTTTCAACCCCCTCTATTATAAAAAAAAACATTACCTAGAAGAGATAGGGGCTTTTCCCTTGGCCTTTTACCCTCACCTTCTTCTCTCCTCTATTTTAAAGCCTTCCTGAATCTCATAGGGAGAGAATGGTTATGATGAAGAGCCAAATGCAATACAAGGATCTTATTTAGCCATAATGACCTGAGATTGCTTAATTCCTTTTCCAGTGGGGCAACCTTCAATTCTTAAGGAAACCTAGATTACATTATTTTGCATAGGATTTTTAGTAGTCCTAACTAATTCATTTACATCCTAATTCCTAAGCAAGTCCCTGGACATAGAGAAGCATCAACTTCATGAGCATTCCTCTCCATAACATCAAGCTTTTTAGGATAACCCTCCAACTAATCTCCAACAGAAGGGGAATAAGTTGAGATATGTTTATCTTTCTCCAATTCCATTAGCTCATCAATCTTAATAGACTTCCTCCTAGTTGGTCTCCAGGATTTTTCTTGTTGTAATAGGGAAGGTTTCCATTGGTAGGAGACTCCTAGATAATTTTACACTAAGGTATCATCTCCCCCTAATGTGTGTAGAGAAATTTCATTAAGAAGGTCATGGCTCATATCCAAATTAATACATATACATGCATAATCTACCCTTTTCCTAATAGATTTTACCTCATCCATACACACTAGTCTTCCAGTGAAGCTAGCTAACATATACATACCCCTAGTAGACTAGTATTCAAGAGGAATCTTATGAAAATTGACCCAAATTAAAACTTGTTTCTATTTTATATCCTCAAGTTTAATATTCAGTTTCCACATTTGTAGAAAGATAAGAAGACTTTTATAGTACTAAGGGCCAAAATAAACCACGTCCAAAGTTCTTTCCTTTGCAGAAAACTTGAAGAGGAGCAACTGGTCCTCGTTAAATATAACCTTTTGAAGACCCTTACTTTTCCATCGTTTCATAGTCCAAAACTTAATAACTGGGAAGAGGGGCCTTTTGCCTAAGAAAATCTCCACCATCATTGAGGACTAAGAGCAAACTCCTTCTTTGAGGATGTCCAATGTAGGGAAGCCTTCTCTTGATGTTGAAGGGTAATAATGGAGTGAATTTGAGAGTGGTTTTAACAAATGGGGATTCTAAGGACTTCCTTTAGCTTAGAGGATGAGTATAATTGGAATAGGGTTGAGGCAAAGGCAGAGGCTTAGCTAACGGTCTCAAAGGTAAAAGGGGAAAAGCGAGAATTAAGTCCCTACTGAATGTCAGAAGGAGATAGTTCAATGACCTAAGGAGAAAAGTAGCAAAGACTAAGTAGGCTTTTAAAAAGTAGTTACCAAAAATAGCAATTCTTTAGGAAAAAAGGAGTAAACTAAAATACCTATTATGAGGGAAATGCTTATAACTTCAAAAAAGAATTAGAGAGGGACAGGAAAAAGAGGAGGAGCTAAGGTAATAGAAGCAGGAGAACTTTGAGAGAATGGAGGGTTGGTTATAAAGGAGAGGGGAAAAGGATGAGAAAGAAAGTACGGATTCAAGAAAAACACTATGCAAAGAGGAAGAAAGTTTGGAGAGAAGCAAGAACTTCTCTCTCTAATTATGTCAAATTAGTGATTTAACTTTTGAAATGGTTTTGCATCAAGCTTTACCAAAAGAATGATTTTGATCTTCTTAAGAAAATAAGAAGTTTTTTTTAAAACTTTGGTAAAAAAAACGTGTTTCAAGAAGTTTAGTTGACCAATATGGTGATTTGGGCAGCCAATGCTAGGGCAATAGATACACTAGTTAACCGGTATGATAGTATGGTTAAATAGTGTCTTTAACGAACATATACCGAGAGTTTAAGACTACATTATTTGTTGGGCCCCGAACTTTTCTTGGAAGCTATAATTGTTAAATGAGAAATTGTTGGCAATTATTTATGTGTAGAGAAAAGGATAATTCTTGAATTTGAAATAAGGTAAGAAATGGTTTAGATACAAGATGGGTTATAAGTGAAGTGTTGGAAGTAAAAGCTGGAAAATGTAATTGAAACATGTTCATTGAGTATGCTTCAGTGTTTTAGCCATAACTTTTGCTCTAGTTATTCAAATGAGATGATTCTTGATTTGGATTAAACTAGAGAGATAAGGCTACAAATTGTCCAATGAAATTGAGTTTTAATTCAGTCTATAAGAAAGTCAATTTTTGGATGGAAATTAAGTATAGAATATTGTTTCAGCATAAGAATAGTTCGGAAAATGTTTGGGATATAACTTTCAGATTTCTGAACCAAATGAAATGATTTTGATTTCATTAGAAAATTGAGACAATGAGGAACATTTTTCTAGAAGGAAGTGGTATCAAACTCCTTCAATTACATGATTAGAAAAAGGTCTTGATTTTTGGAAGGAGTTAAGCATGATTTAAATAATTTTGAGGTTTTGCTAGATTAATTATTTTATTTGGAGTTAGTTATTATGTTAATATTGGTAGGATTTTAAAATATGGTTCAATTGAAATAAAGTAGTCTTGTAAGAGTATATATGTATGGGGCCTTTTGGGATGAACACTTAAGTATTTAAGTTACAAGGCTTATATGTAAGGGTAAAGTGGTCATTGCATAATCATTGCACAATCATTAATGTCAAAATTGTAATAAGAAGGGTTGTTTGGCTTTTAAGGAAGAAGCAAGAATGAAAATTGAGAGAGAAGAAGCAAAGAGAAGAGAGAAGAGGAGAGAGTTCGGTGGAGAAGAGGAGAAAGAAGAAAGAAAAAGCTAGGTTTTGATTTTTCTAAGCTTTCAAGAGGGATTTTGAAGTTTATTCATGAAGGAAAAAGGAAGAGGAGGATGAGAGCTTCCATTAGAGCCAACAAACTCTTCATTTGGTGAAGGATCAAGGTAAGGGCATTTTTTATTTGATGGATTTTTGAAAGGATTTGGTTCGTGTAGCTTAAGAAATGTATGGGTTTAAGAATTCTAAGATCAATTTTAGTGAATATGTCTTATGGGTTTCTCAATTGGAATGCCTATTGAATGGGAATTTTGCCTTTGATAAAGGAAATCAAGAGAGACAAGAGGACCAAAAGTAGAGGCTTTTTGAGCAAGGTTTCAAGCAAGGAAATTAAGGTGGGTTTCATGTTTATAATTTGAGTAATGAGCTATATATGTTTTCTTTTGAATCAAGATAGTAAAATGATTTCAATTACTTCATTAAATTTTGCTTTTATTGTTTTTGATTGATTGATAAATTGCTACATATTGTGGTGTATGAAATTTTGATGATGAATTGGGAATTGCTAAATGAAAGGGTTTTCGAAAAAATTGCATATTCATGAAAAACAAGTTTTCGAAATGTTGCCATTTGGACAATCTGCTTTCAAGTCATGAATTACATGTTATGTAGGTTTGGTTTGGTCCGTTCTGTTCTGTCAAGTGCACTTTAACTAAAGGCTTCTCCCGCCTACCCGCTAGTGGCATGGAGCTCCTTCATGGACTCCCTAAGTTCACGGCTACACAAAACCATTATATGAGATTGCGATAGTACGTTCTGTTCACAGCTACACAATACCATTTTATGGAATTGTGTTAGTACGTTCTATTATGGACTACCCAAAGCATTCTGATGTGATTATGTGTTTATAATTTGTGAACAAGTTGAAAAATGTATAAATTATGTTGTTTGTGATTTTGATTACTTAACAAGACAAGAATTTTGAGAAATATGTGTTTTACAATTCAATAAGATATTTTCTATGACAATGAACTTTTTGAATAGTTTTGCTTGTTATTTGTTATAAACATGTTACCCACAAGCTTTCAAGCTCACCCCCACTCTCCTTCCACTATTTAGGTGATGAGCAAGAGACCGAGTGAAAGAAAGTCAAGACATTACTCCGAATTTGCATGTTTTGTTTTGTATTTGAAGTTAGATTATGTAGAACAAGGTTGTAGTTGCATGTTGAGCAATTATAGTTCAAGTATTTTATGT
>JAOQMQ010000008.1:16190697-16205852 GCA_027563845.1 Erythroxylum subrotundum
CTGCTCCAGTACTGGCTTTACCTGATTTCTCGAAGAAGTTTGTCGTCGAAGCGGATGCCAGTGGGCAAGGAATTGGAGCCGTATTGCAACAAGAGGGTCACCCGATAGCGTTTTTGAGCAAGGCTCTAGCGAGAAGGCATTATGGCTTATCGACGTACGAGAAAGAATTTTTGGCCGTCATCAAAGCAATCAAGCAGTGGCATCATTATTTGAGTTGCAAGCCGTTTGTCGTCAAAACCGATCATCGGAGTTTGAAGTACCTGCTGGAGCAGAAGTTGACAACATCGTTCCAGCAAACATGGCTTCCTAAGCTACTAGGCTACGATTTTGAAGTCATACCGGAGTGGAAAAGAGAATGACGCAGCTGACACCTTGTCTCGAATTACAAGCGTGGAGTTGATGACATTATCGGTCTCACAGTTACATGGGCAATTGATGGAAGAAATACGAAAGAGCTGGGAGCAGGATTCCTCAATACAATGTCTAATCGCAGAATTAGATGGTGGTGGAAGGAAACCAAGTGCTTACGAATGGAAGGATGAGTTGCTCCGATGGAAGGGTCGACTGGTCATTGGTAACAATTGGGCGTTGAGGAAACAAATAATTGGAATTAGCCATGATGATGTCGTCGGGGGACATGCGGGAGTTGCAGCAACCACTAAAAAGATACAGAGCATGTTCTTCTGGAAGGGATTAGCGAGAGATCTGCGGCGGTATGTTCAAGATTGTATGAGTTGTTAGCGGAACAAGTATGACAGCGCCGCTTATCCTGGGCTGTTACAGCCAATCGCTATTCCGGAGGGAAGTTGGAGGGAGGTCAGTTTGGATTTTATCGAAGGGCTACTGGCGTCGAAGGGGAGGTCTATAATTTTGGTGGTGGTCGATCGATTTACAAAGTACGCCCATTTTGTCGCGGTGAAGCACCCGTACACCGCGAGTGACATCGCGGAGTTATTCCTTACGCATGTGTTCAAGTCGCACGGCATGCCGGAGTCCATAATTAGTGATCGGGATCCAATTTTTATGAGTAAGTTCTAGCAAGAGTTGCTTAAGTTACAAAGGGTACAACTCAAGTGTTCAACTGCGTACCATCCCCAGACCGACGGTCTCACGGAGGCAGTTAACAAAATTCTGGAAACATATTTACGGTGTTGTTGCGGGGAGACTCCACAGAAGTGGAGTGAATGGTTAGCTGTAGCAGAGTGGTGGTATAACACCACTTATCGTCCGTCAATTGGGGGTACTCCCTTTGAAGTTTTGTACGAGTATCCGCCGCCGGTTTATACGCCCTACATTGCAGGGGATGCGAAGGTAATGGAGGTGGATAGGGTGCTAAAAAACCGGGAAGCCATTATCGACTTGGCAAGGTTCCATTTAAAGAGGGCGCAGAATCGAATGAAACAATATGCTGATTCCCGTCGTTCAGATCGTGAATTTGCAATTGGGGAAAGGGTGTTACTCAAATTACAACCTTACAGGCAGAATTCATTACAACGAAGAAGTAATCAGAAATTGTCTCCTTTGTATTATGGGTCGTATAAAATAGTACAGAAGATAGGGCAGGTAGCTTATAAGCTTGAATTGCCTGCTACCTCCTTGATCCACCCGGTGTTCCATGTCTTGCAGCTGAAGAAGGTAAGGGGGGACCAGGTTAGAGTCTCGTCGGAGCTACCGGAATTCATCACGATAGTGGAGCGAGTCCCAGTCGCCATTTTAGACCGACGCATAACTCAGAAGCACAACCGAGCAGTAACACAACTGTTGGTGCAATGGTCGAATGGAGGAGGCGAGGAAGCAACCTGGGAATATTTGTTTGATCTCCAGAAACGTTATTCGGAGATTAATTTGGTGGACAAAGATGTTAAGGGGAAGGGGATTGTGAGCAAGTAAATCAGCCAAGACGGAATGAAAATAAGAAGTGCCAAACGATAGCTAGAGAAGACGGAGAGTAAAGCGCAACGTTTAACTAAATAACGAGACTAGAGTAATAGAATAGGGAGGCATGTAGAGGAATAGATGAGCTGAATTTAAGCCGATTATGTGGGCTTGAATGGCATGTATTGTGTGTGTGCAATCGTTGTAATCTTTCCCTCTCTATCAATGGATTCTCCCTTTTCTCTCTCTTTCCTCTAATGTGCGTTAATTCTTCTGACAATATTTCATCCTCGTACCCGTATTCCGTTAGAATCATTATTTTCTCTCAACACATTGCCATCAATCTTGCTTGGATTAGCAGTGGTCAATGAAGGGAAAGGAGTTTCCCATGAATGCTTTGGTTATAGCATTAGGTGGATTTGGTGTGGTCTTAGGGATGCAATGGTTGGTGGGGCTTGATGAAGTGCTATGCAATTTCAAGAAGAGGACCACGACTTTCAAGTGGCATAACCAACTATTCACTCTCGAGGGTAATCCTTGTAAAGGGCCTAAAATGATTTTGGGAAGAAGCCTCAATAAGGTGCTAAAAAACACAAGAGGGCAACTTTACATGCTTCAACTGGCATACCCGATATAATACAAGCTACAATAATCAATGATAAGAGATGAACAGCCAAGCACTTTTCATATTTTAATGGGATCTTAATTGAGTTTGCTTATGTTTCTCAGCAATTTACTCACTCACCTCCATAAAGAAAACAAGACTACAAAATTTACTTGAAGAAAGGGGTAGAGGGAATGAACATAAGACCATACCATTACTCCGGCATACAAAAGAATGTGACAGAAAACTCAGTCCAAAAACTGATTAAGCAAGGTTCATCCACCATAGCATAGGGCCTTATGCTTCTCCGGTGGTCCTTGTCAAGAAGAAGAATAGCTCATGGAGGATGTGCATAGGAATTGAGCAAAAACACAATCAAAAACAAGTTCCCTATTCCTCACATTGAAGAGCTATTAGATGAATTACATAGTTCCAGTTGGTATTATGAGTTGGGTCTCATATCAGCATATCATCAAATAAGGATATATCTTGAGGACACACCCAAAACAACGTTTAGAACACATGAAGGTCATTACAATTTTTTTGGTTATGGCATTGGGCTTTACCAACGCTCTTAAATGATATTTTCAAACCATTCTTGGGGCGGCTCATTCTAGCTTCTTTAACGATTTACTAATTTATAGTAGCTCCTTTTTATAGCACTTGGAACATATTAAAAAAGCAATGGTGATCCTTAAAAGAAAATCAGTTGTTTGCCAAACAGAGCAACTGCGCTTTTGGAGCATGACATCTTGACTACCTAGGGTATTCAATCTCAAAAAATGGAGTGGCAATAGATTTTACGAAAGTGCAAACGATACAAACCTAGTCACTGCCAAAAACAATAAAAGAATTAAGGGGGCTTTTAGGATTGACAAGGTATTATCCTTGATTTATTAGACAATATGGGATGATAGCCAAGCCTCTCATAGAAATATTGACGAAGCAAAATGTTGTCAATTGGGTTAGAGTGAAGAACAACAACAAGTGTTTGATCAAATGAAAAAAGTTGTCACCTCTGTAGCCATTCTTACAATGCCAGACATCTAAAAACTTTGTAATTGAAGTTGGCACTAGTGGAGCAGGAATTGTAATAATCCTTTATTAGGATAAACATCCCATAGCTTTCCTAAGTAAGATCGTGGAAGTAAAGTATAAAGGCTTATCGACATACGAGAAGATATTTCTTCCGGTGATCAAGGCCATTAATTATTGACATCATTATCTCAATGGAAGGTTCAAACAAATCATAAAAGCTTAAAATATTTGTTGGAATGAAGAATCTCAATTCTTTTCTAACAGATGTGGCTCCCCAAACTCTTGGGGTACGACTTCGAGGTGCACTATAGGAGTGACATAGAGAACATAGTTGAAGATGCATTATCTAGGCCCCCAAGAACAAAATTGATGGCTATGACAATATCACAATTGCAAACTAATTTGTTGGAAGAAATTAAATAAGGATGGAAGTTCGATCCTTTGATACAAGATCTCACTAAGAGGTTAGAATCAGGGATGCAAAATCTGAAGCCTATGAATGGAAAGATGGGTTTTTAAGGTGGAAAGGGAGAGTGGTAATAGGATTTAACCCAGAGTTAAGAACCAAGATTATTTCTATGGGACATGATGAAGCATAAGGAGGAACTTCGGGGATCTTGTCAACCACAAAAAGGCTACAAAACCTATTCTACTAGAAGATGTTAGCTAAAGATGTCAGAAATTACATAAAACAATGTCTATTGTGCCAAACTCCAAAGAAACAAACATGACTACATGGCCCATCCTGGACTCCTTCAACCTCTTTTGGCACCTAACAGGTGTTCAAAGAAAATTAGCTTGGATTTTATAGAGAGCCTTCCACCTTCAAAAGGTAATTCAGTCATACAAGTGGTGGTTGAAAAATTTAGCACATTTCATTGCCCTAAAACTTCCTTATTCTGCCTTTGGAGTAGCTCAATTGTTTAGTAATCATGTTTTTAAACTTTATGGAATGCCCGAGTCCATTGTAAGTGATTGGGATCTTCTATTCCTGAGCACTTTTTGGCAAGAGACATTTAGGTTAGAAGGATTAAGTTTGAAGCCTGCCCATCCTCAATATGATGGCCAAACAGAAGCCATTAAAAAAATATTAGACATATTTGAGGTTTTCTTTTTTTGGGAAGTTCCACAGAAGTGGGTTGAGTGGATTTCATTAGCAGAATGGTGGTACAACAAGAACCACCACATAGCTATAAATTTGACAACATTTGAGGTGGTATCTGGGTACCCTTTCCCATTATATGTCTCTTATTTTACAGGAGATTTCAAGGCTTTTTGACATGGATCAAGCTATGAAGGTGAGGGAAACAACATTGGCAATGACAAGATTTCATCCAAGGAGAGCTCAAAATAAGATGAAACAACATGCTAATAAGAGAAGAACAGACAAAGAAATTTGGTTGGGTGGGTACTTCTCAAACTACAACCCGATAAGCAGCATTCACTTCAAGGAAGAACCCGTCACAAACTCTCTCCTCCGTATTATGGACCCTATGAAATTATTGAGAAAATAAGGTAGCTTGTAAATTACAGTTACTATAGGGAAATTCAATACATCCTAAATTCTATGTGTCTCAACATCATGATCAGTCCCGACATCACCTGACCTCCCTAAGCAACTCTCTACAATTGATCATACACCTGTAGCCATTTTGGAAAGGAGAGTAGAAAAAAGGCATAATAAGCCAACAACTTAGTTTTTGTTGCAATGAGTAGATGGTTCAGCTAAAAATGCAATATGGGAAGATCTTTTCAACTACAAAGATTTCATGAAGCAAACCTTGTAGACAAGGTCATTCAAAGGGGAGGACTTCCTATGGAAGAAAAACAAAGTTGAGTGCAATAAGCCTCAACTAGGAAGATGAAGTTTAAGAAAGAGATGACAGTGCATTAGGAAAGAATTGCTAGTTCAAGCACACCGTTTGAATTAGTAGTAGCAGACGAATAAGAAATAACCACATCCCAAGTTTTAGTAGTCTAGTTGTTGCATAGCCAGCAACTCTTATTTTCTCTTTCTATTAGATGTAACCTTGGAAAACCCAGCCATTCTACAAGCCAATTTTAAAAACTTGTCATGAAGTTTGCACCTAATCACTATTGACATCCATCAAGCAACTCCAAAATGTTTTATATGCCCATTTAACACCTATACCAAGTGTTACTTCATAGAATTAATGAGTAAATTTGACATGAATAGTAAATGAGATAAAATGTATGAAATGAGCATACCTTCCTGTTGGTTTTCCATTGCCTCATTTTTATGTACATCTTGCACCACCTGATTTTCCTCTGTTATCACATGTACAAATGCAGGACCCATTGAATCCAAAGATGCAACTTGCTGTAGAACACAAACTAGGTCTTCCATGTTGTGACCATCAACAGGACCAATGTAGTATAGACCAAGTTCTTCAAAGAGAGTTGATCCCTTAGGACCCATCATACCACGAGCATACTCATCAACTTTGGCAGCCAATTCATGCATACCTTTACCAATCCTCTTGGTGACACCCTTTGGAAGCAAAGTAAAAAAGAAACACACAAACAATTAACTCTTAAAGACAACCTTATGGTAAGGAGATGCTGACACGTAGTATGGAAAGCCCTATACCATGCACAAAGTATACAATTTTACTTATGAAAGAAAATAGTTCTCAGCTTATATTAAAGATGGACGATCAACAGTTCCTTATAAGTGTAGTCAAGAAGAAATTAAAATGATAGGGTACCTTTGCAACTTCCCTAAGTTTCCGAAAAGATTTACTTGATTGGATCCTGCTTAGGGTACTAGATAAAGCATTAATAGGAGTCTTCACATCCTCTTCAATCTTCGGATGTAAAGAATGACGAGTGTCATTCAAAATCACAATCATATTTGAATCTAAATAGCCCGCATTGCTCATTGCTTCATATACTTGTCCAGCTAGAGTTGTCTTATTGCTAATTACCGTGACTACACGTTCTCGTTTCCCTTTTATATCTCTCGCAATTGCCAATCCTGGTGACAAAATAATTATAGTCAATGTTATGAATTTTCATTAAGAAAATAGTGAAGCAAATGTCTTTACAAGTTATGGAACTTGTGGAAACGTATAAGAGCATATTAAGAGTAAACTTGAGTATTTGATTTCATATGCTTATAACGTATTACGGTTTCGACATACTACCATTAGTAGGTCAATATGTTCTAAAAAAATTAAAAGGTTAATTATCAAAAAATAAGCTAATCAAAATTAGTGCAAAATACATTCACAGAGAATTCTTAAGGGAATTTACCACCAAAAAGCTATGAAATAGCTATTTAAAGCTGAAACAAGAATAACAAGAACAAAAAATTTACCAAGTCCAGCAGAAATACTATTGCATCCATGCCCTGCCCCAAATGGATCATATTCACTTTCTGAGCGAGATGTCAATCCAGAGAGACCATTCTTTATTTTCATTGTATGCATATGGGATCGCCTTCCAGTTAGAATCTTATGTGCGTATGCCTATCAATGAATAATAAACAGATTTGTAAAGAAAGAAGAGTTAAATGTAAATCCACTAGCTATGTACCACACTCCAGCTTCTCAAATCAGAATCATGAACAATAACTATCCAACCCCCATATGCACCTTGAAATGCCTGCTAAGAGATCAAGAAGCAAGTTTTAAATGTCGTTCTGTCTCCTTTACATGCTTAAGCACTCACGATTACGAATGTCAAAGCTACCTTACCTGTTCTCCAACATCCCACAATATCTTATCCATTGGAGCATGGAAAACATAATGAATGGCAACCGTTAGTTCCACCACTGCTAAACTCTCCTTGTAATATTTTTCTTTCCTTAAAACTATAGAAGCCAACTCTAATCTTATTTCACCAGCTAACTGTTTAAGTTCCTGCACAAAGTAAATTCCGTGAGAACAACAATTATGACCCAACGTAGAAATCGAAACATTGAAAGCATACATCTAACCTTGGGGGTTAAATTCTTCAAGTGTATAGGGTTTTCAATGACATCAAGTATAGGTGTAGGTATTTTCTCCCAAAAAATATCATCAATATCTGGTAGAGCATGAACTCGACCAGTGAATCCCTACAAAAACAAAGCATTTAGATCACCGGCAGTGGCTATCAGTGATTATACAAGATTTTTCTATTTCATAAATTGTAAGTTTCTGACAATCAAAATGCACCAAGTAGGTAATTTATGCCAAGGACGACGCCACAAACAACCTTCAACCTTGGCATTAATACAAACCCTATTAACTGAGAAAAGAAAAACAGTCAATATCTCAATCAACAAACTTTACCTAAAATGAAGTGTTTGTCATAGAAATAATTACTCGAGGT
The DNA here is from genome assembly GCA_027563845.1 of Erythroxylum subrotundum. Classification (NCBI taxonomy): domain Eukaryota; kingdom Viridiplantae; phylum Streptophyta; class Magnoliopsida; order Malpighiales; family Erythroxylaceae; genus Erythroxylum; species Erythroxylum subrotundum. The sequence goes on from JAOQMQ010000008.1 coordinate 16,198,553, forward strand.
CGAAGGATTAACCTAGTGGTTGGCACACACAAACTCTCTCTTAGACCAATAGTCTTGGGCACAAATCCTCACCTGGGTGGGACATGGTATCTTACTCACAGACCCATTAATAAGTGTCATTGAAATTCTAAATGTTTCACATGCTAACTAAATGATCAACGTTATGGTTATTACAACCGTACTCTCACTTATAATTCACTCTTTATTAAAGAAGGAACGAAATTGCAAATGTATTAGATGCTAACTAAATGTTCACTATCATTCAAGAAATAATTACATATAATTCAATGTTTATCAAATAAGTTACCCATCTTATTTAGGATGCAGACTACAACCACTGGGATCAAATAAATCATCTAATAGCCCAATTCAAAACTAAAGTTTTCACTTAAATACTTCTTTAAGCCAAAGTAAAAGATCGTTAATGATTTCAACATTTGACTTGTTTGCTATCATTGATCACTACTATAACCAAACATCCAGCCTAGCATTCTTTTAATATTTCTTGATCATCAGAATTCCTTGATATATCAAAATTGCACGTCTTACCACTTGGTTGACCTACACCCCTTAAAATGCACCGTTCAAAGCCATGTTAAAACTACTTTCGTAGTGGAAAGGAGCCTTTGAAACTTTATAAGTAATACAACGGTTCTTAGTTTTCCTGTAAGTTCACTAATTGACCATAAAATAAGAATTACACCGCCACAGTTTCGTTTATCAATTATCTACTCCAGCCGCTAAAAACAGAAATTCCTATGTCACAATTGGGTATCTCAGGCAGTAAGGTAAAGCTCAACTTTCCTTATAAAAGACCAATACAAGTTCAAAAGTTCTGTTCTTTTCTCGGCCACTTGTTTCTGTGATAAATGAGACCATTTAACTCAACAAAGATCAAGAAAAGAAGGCGAAGTTTGGGTGGTACCTTAGAATTAGCGGCAGACTCAAAAGTAGGTCGAAAGTTAAATCTTGATAATTCTAACTTATGAGGAAAGCTAGAGACTGAAGCCAATTCTCGGCCCAATCTTCCATAGGAATGACTGGTGATTCTAAGTGGGCACTGAGCAGCTGCAGTACCCATCGGCGTATGGAAAAACCCAATTATCGAAACTGAATATTGACCCAGAAAAGAGAGATGATTTACATTCGGAGATGTGATGACGGGGGAATATACATGGAAGTGAAGAAAAACGAAGAAAAGCAAAACAAAATTAAAAACAAAAAGGACATGTAATGTAACAGAAAGAATCAACCAACATGAGGCCCTGAAACAAAGGTACAAATATAGGAGACAAACATAGAATAAATTTCAGAGCAAATAGGTCAAATTTGCAAATTCCATTACTACTTGTTTGCTTTTCTTTAGATACTATCATTTTTTTTTGTATTAATTTTTGGGGTTAGCGAAAAAAAAAGTTAAGGCAAGGAAGGAAAGTAGAAGTTTTTGCATTGCACGTTGCAGTAGCCGACAGTTGAGCTGTTTGCGGTGGCAGACAATGGGACTGGGCTTGCCACAAATACAAAGAGAAACCATAAAGGATAAGGATTATATATATTCAACTTAATCCTCGGTGTTAGAAATATATTTTTTTAAAGAATATGTTGTAGAATTATAAATACTAAAAAAACAACTTTTTACATAACTAACTATTGGATACTAAACAGCATTTTCTTTATATAGTTTTTTAAAAGTATATGACGGTTATTTTCGTGCTTATCCTAATTGTTGGTTCAATCGGGATCTAACAATATGAATTTTTAGTAAATAAAAGTAGGAAATTCGAAAGTATGCAAAACTTCATATTTTTCATACAATTCACAGGTAAAATTTTTTCATCTTCACGAAGATCGAATGAAAAATAAAAGAAAAAAAAAAGAATTTTTTGTTTATTAATGATTTGGGAAATAAAAACTGATATGCCTTTTTGGCTTTTTTCAAAATTAATTTTCAATTTTTTTAGAATTAATCAAAAGAGGTTAATTACGTTAATTTCAAACTTAAATTTTGGTTTGATTAATAATAAGTTTAAATTATCTTAATTTACATTACAATAATTTGATAAATGCTTAACGGAAGTTTCCTTTTTTAACATTTTTAGTAAACCCAAAGTTTCATTTTAAAAAAATACAAATTAAAAAATCCTAATCTAATTCTTAAACCCAAAGTTACATTTTGAAAAGGGACAAATTAAAAAAAATCCTAATCCTTTTTATGGTTGAGATGACGTGACTACAATGTTAAATTGTCTTTACTCACAAATGCATGAGTTGCATTCTTTTTTTCTATCTTCTTATTGGTAATATTTCCTAAACCTTCACGGTTTTTTTTTAAAAAAACAAGGGTAAAATGTGCATTTTAAGGCTCAATTTTTTTAAAAAATTAAGTTTCTCTAATATTTTAAGTAATATTTTATCAAATAATTCTGTACTCTATGAAAATAATTTTAATTGGTCCCTAAATAAATAGAAGCATTAAATTCAATCAAGATTTGGTTGTTTTAAGACTATATAATATATTTTTTTCATGAAGGTGTCGTCCAGTTAGTATGATACTTAAACTAGCCCCCGTAACCTATATAACACAAGAAAAGAAAATCTTGCATCTGCGCTGTACATGATACTATTAGTAAATGATCGTATTTAAAAGTGTCGAATAAGTTAACAAAAATCTTGATTATAGATAGTGGTTCTACTTATTTAAGGATCAATTATAATTATTTTCATAACGTAAAGAGTTTATTTAAATATTATAAAACGTTATGATAAAATTTAAAATTTAATAAAAATTTAAGAATAACTTTGGTAGAGTAAATTTAGGGGAGACCCAAAATCACATCTTTATTCTAATGCAACTTTCATACTTTGCAACAACAACAACAATAATTTCAATATGCAAGGTTCCTCGCTTTACGAGAGTTAAGAGACGGATATCAATTATATGAAGCTTTTCCTTGTATTTTATAAAGAGGTTGTTTCCGTTACTCGAATCAGTTACCTTTTGATCATAAAGGAGTAACCTTCCCTTTGCAATTAGTACTTATTCATACTTCTAGAAATTTCGATAAGAATAATCCCACTAAGTATAAACATTTCCTTTCTATCTCCACTAAATGTCAATGAAATTTGATAAAAATCATGACACTTTCCATCAGTAAGGCTAAATCTATAAAGTCCATGCTTCCAATTCATACAAAATTAAAGATCTTATAAATCAGATTGGGCTTAATTAAGATTATTACATAGGAGATTGGTGTTTTTCTAATTATAAATTTTCTTACTACTAATATATTACCAAAAATTAAGGCAAATGCGCATATCATTATCAAGTACTATAATGGTAAGTGTGAGTTGATCCCTCGAGAAAGTTGATATAGATTAGAAAATCTAGAACTAAAATATAGCCTAAACTAAATAAAAAGAGTGATGACGTGGATTTCGATTAATAAAATATAAAATAAAACAAAACTTAAATTGGTAGCTAAGAGAATCAATGAAAAGGCAAATTATCAAAAAAAGGATCTAATCTTACATCGATGCTTAGACAAGTGCTTCTTCTAGGATCATTTTTACTTCATAATTAAATTAACCTAGAATGAATATATTAATCTAGATTAACATCATCTCCAGTTGGTTAATTCGTATTTCTATTAAGCTAAAATCCCTTTGAATGTATTAAGATATATAAAACCTCATAAAAGGTTTCTCTTATTACTTTGACTATAGTACACTTATAAGTAAACTCACTTTAGGCTTTTGTAGGTGAATTTAGAGACTCAGTCACTAACATGACTAAATCACGCTCATGATTAATCAAAAGCAGTTAACATTAATATTTCCTATTTCATAAATTAAAACAAATTAATCTATATATAAAAATAAAAGCTAGTATTTTTCCTATCCAGGCATGGAAAAACTTTTGGCCATAAATTTAGTCCAAACAACTAAAGAAATAGGTAAAAATTAAGGAAGTCATGGTAGAAATAAATCTAGATGAAAATTATGATTTCAATGATAACTTGATCTAATAAGAACGTATTTGGATCTTGATTCTTCAAGAAAATCGCTTTGAAATTGGTCTCCTAAGGTTTTGGAACATTCTAACAACTAACCATAACCTTTTGAAAGAAAAAGATATGTAAGATGTGTAAAGTCTTTAAAAGTCTTCCAAAAATTAGTTTATGTCCATTATATAAATTTTGATGCCTATGGAAACGATTTGAGTCACATTAGTAGCCTAGTTTATAGGTCCTTGTATTTGCTCTATAGAAGAGGTATGGCCTCTAGCACATTTGTTAAACAGTGGACCTTCATGTTTTTGTGACTTGCACAATTTCTAGAATGACCATTACTCAGGTTTGGTGCTTTCTTCTATGCCACGTAGCCTCTGCTCAGGTCACGTCCTTGGTTGTGTTCTCTAATGAAATATGCAGAAGTGACTAAAATTGATTTACTTAAAGACAATTAAAAGCTTAAGTGTGAGATTATTTGACGTGCATGAAATATGCACTCTTAACTTAAATAGGTCGCGATTATAAGGAAATTCAAGAAATTAATTGGAATGATTATCCCCTCAATTGCATTATTCTTGAACTAGTTAAACATTTAGATTCTTATAATAAATCATAAATCAATTCAATTCACTCCAACAATTCTTCAATCATCAACTTAATCCCTATAATTTAATATAATATATAAAGTAGACATAAACGAGTAAGAAGTTTCCACTTTCAAATAATTTAATAACATAAATTAATAGAAAATACAAGAGCAATTATTATTGAAGTAATGAATGAGCAGTGAAGGCTTGTTGGAAAAGTCACCTAACCCTTTAACATAAAAGTAAATATCTTTTCATAAATCCTCTAGATTGCTTAGTTAGGTCACTAATTCAAATGATTACTAGTGTCACTTTTTAACTTTATACTTCAGTTACAGTTAGCAAAGTGAATTTATTTATGCTCACTTTAAGCATTTTTTTTTCACTATTTTTATTTGGTGGGATAGTGATTTGTGCTACTTTTAATATATTTTAAACATGAATTAGGAGAGCATTATCCTTGTGTTTTGATATTTTTCAAATGATTTGGTACTTAAAATAACTTATATTTTGTTTTAGGTCTTGTTTTAGTCTCATAATGAAGGGGTAATGTGGAAGATTTAAGTCAAGTTAGAACTATTTTTGTAGACTTTTAGTTGAGGACTCGAAACATGGTATTGTGCCTATTCCCATGTTCTACTAAGTCACATTTTGTTATTGAGAAAGTTTTTTTAATGAATAACTTGGTATTAATACGTCCTAGTGTTCTTAAGTTCAACAAGGAGCATTTTGTTCCTCTAGGCATCTACGACATCTTACTATATTCTAGCCATGCTCACTAATATAAAGAAAATATGGATATATGTTCATACTCATGTTGGTGGTGATTTGTTACATAAAAGAAGTCAAAAAGGGTTTTAAGAAACATAAGAGCCTAGTATGATCCCATATTTAGGCTATATTGGGAGAAAATTCAAGGGTTTCATGTTTTAATAGAGAGATAACAAAAAATAGATGAGCTTTTGGAGATTAATTTCAGAGAAGAAAATTAGTTAGGAGCTGAATTAAGGTAAATGGAATTAAAGGAAGAGTAATCTTGGAGAGGAATATCAAAAGATTCATTAAGAACATTCAAGATTTAAGCTATGAGAATTCAAACTTCTTTCCTACGTTCTTTCTTATTCTTTGAAGATTTTCTTTACTTTATTATGAACTAATTAGGATATAGATCTACGTAAGATAGAAGCTAAGACTTTATAATTTGAATTGATTCTTTGATCGATTATGAGATCAATCATGTGAATATATTTATTCCCAAAAAACTCATACCTTTGGTACTTTGATATCAACAATTCATTCACTAATGTTATTCCAACATTATAAGCTTACACATTATCCAAACTCTCCTTTCTTCTTATAAATTTCTCCAAATTTCCAGACCTTTGTGTCTATTTTCCATGATCAATTAGACAATGCAAATGAAGTAATTTGGCAACAAGTTCTCCTAGAAAAATGTTCCCCATTGTCTTAAGTTTCTAATGACACCAAAATCATTCAATTTGATTTAGTAAAATCTTAAAGTTATACCTCAACATTTTCGGACTGTTCTTATACTGAAACAGTACACTATACTCAACTTCCATCCAGAAATTGAAAGTCTTACAGACTGTATAAAAATTCAACTTCTTCATGTTATTTGTAGCTCTATTTCTCTATTTTACTCCAAATCACAAATCATCCCATTGGGATGACTACATAATAAGATATAACCGAAATACCCAAGCATGTTCAGTGAAATCATACCAGTTCATACTATTCCAACAGATTCCCTCACTTACCTTCAATCAATCTTTTCCAAATAAATTCATTGTTGGACCTCGATCTTTTAGTGAAATTTAGAAATATAAAATGAAATTGAATGAGTGTTTTTGTATATGTATTGTGTTATAGATGAATTAGTGCTTTAAGAAAATTAATGAGAAAAGAATTGATTAGTTTTGATGGCTTTGATATTTGAGTAGATTTGTATGAGTTATGAGAGCAAAGTGAATGAGTTGATTGAAATGAAATTTGAAAATTAAGAAAGTTGACTTTTTGGGGATGAATAGTTGACTTTTTGATTTAGGCAGAATTAGAGATAATGATCTTCATGAAACTTGTAGCTTCTGTTGAAAGCTTTCTGTCGCTATGAAGTATGACATTTTTTTCGATATCGGGATTGAAAGTTATGATCTTTCGAAGTTAAGTTTATTTTGCTTTGTGTTTGGAAAATGTTCATAGGGTAAGTTTGCGTGTACTATGCTTTGAGGCCAATCGCCGTACTGATGTGGTCTGAATTGGGGTAAGTGGTCTACATGAAAGTTGTAGCTTGTCTTTCAATCTTTCAAACGCCTTAAAGTATGCAATTTTTGGATGTGAGAATTGGAATATAGGAAATTTGAAAGTTTGGATATTATTTAGGTGATGGTTAACAGGGCAGAATCTTTGAGTGAAAATTTGACCTAGTTAGAGGTTGAAATTGCCTTTATGTGCTTCATGAAAGTTTTGGATTATGTTTTTATGTTTCCATTGATATAAAGTATGAAATTTTTGGACTATGAAATAGGAAGTTATGATTTCTACAAGTGTTGTTACTGTTTGGCATGATTATTAGTGGACAGAAACTTTGAAGTGATTTTTGACTCCTTTAGAGGCCAAATTGATTTTTTTGTCCTTCATGAAAGTTGTAGAGCTCCCTTCTATCTTTCTATTGATACCAAATTT
>JAOQMQ010000008.1:16236199-16248004 GCA_027563845.1 Erythroxylum subrotundum
TTAAAAAGTAATATGCTAATCCTATGATAACTAGGAATCCCAATAACTTAAGAATTACTAAATAGTAAGAAATCCAACATTAACTAGGAAAACTAAACTAACTGCTCCTGCATCATTCCTGCTAAAAGCAAAGGAATCAAAAAAGAAAAAGAAAGCTAAAGATAAGAGAAAAAGGGCCCATGGGGCCTACATCCTTTAGTGGGTGCAATTATTCGTCAACAATTATATCATATGAAGAGGCATCGTCGGTGACTTTGTTGTTTTGTGATGTAGAGGGGCAATGCTGGCAATGATGCTGATGATAATGTTTTAATTGTTGACATAGTGCGTGCTGCCATTGGGTAGATAAGCCAGTGAATAAGGTATCAAAACTGGCTTCTGCTTGTTTTAAAATTTGGAGTGCATCTGGAGTGATAGCTGATCGGTATGTTGAAGTCATAATGAGATTAGGTCCACGATAATTGATCTTAATCATTGATTCTGTAGTGACTTTGAGATATTGCTAGTAGACTCCTTCGATGCAGTTGAAATTAAATTGATTGACTAAATCCCAATTGAAATCATACTTGGGTGGTGTATCAATGTGTGGATACATGCCATTGCTAATACCGAGCTGGACATAAGCAATTCGTGACAATAATACTTCGGTGTCTTGTAGAGTATCTGCTTTTCTAAAAATGGGGTAGCAACTGAATACTTTGATGAATATTTCGTGGTCTTTTGCAAATCGATCTTTATAATTTTTAATAGCTTGAATAAAACTAGTGGGAAATTCTTAAAGCATATTTAAAGAGGTTAAATAAATGGTATCTATTAAACTACTTTGAAAACAGAGATAAGTGGTTATAGGTTCTACATCAGGAAAAATAATGGCTTTAGGGCCATATCTGCCTCTGTTTTGTGGATAGTATTGGAATATTTTCTAGGCTTCAGTCCATTCATTAAGGGCTTGAAAACAGTCGACAAATCCTTCAGAAGTTATTTTCTTCATTTCTTCCTTAACGGCTCGAGTCAGAACAACATTAATTTTGTCAAGATTTAGAGGTTTGCCTAATGATTTCATGTTAGAAGTGCTGGGCTGTTTTTCAAGTGCTTGTTCTAGTAACAAGAAAAAATCAATTACAAGATTTAACTACTCATATTAAAAATACCTTATGAGTGTAACTAAATACACGATCGAAATTTTAGAAAAACAATTACAGGTAGAAATAAAATTAGATGAATTATTAAAAATGCAAACATCAATATTACAGATCATACAACAATTAGTAAATGATAATATACAGACTAAAACTATTATAAATAAGGTACAAGAAAATTTAGAAAGACTTTTAGAAAAACTTTTAGACTCTACCGTTGTAAAAAAAAATTTAGATTCCAATATGGAAAAAATGTTGAACAACAAAGAGACTTAAGTAATTTGGTTCTGTCCTACCTTCAACTTGAGTTTTGGGTAGCAAAGTGGTATCAGAGTTTTAGGTATGGGCCTGATGCAGCCCCACATCTCGTGCTTGAGTTCCAGCACAACCACTGGTTCCGATCAGAGTGAAAGTGCGCAAGTGAAAGCGTGGTGGTTATAGATGGTTCGAAGTACCCTGACTACAAGCTATAGCTTTTAGTTCAAGTGGTTTCTTGAACATCTTGTTGAGTATAAGGAATATTATTTCGAATGTTTATTTCTTGAGTGGGATCTTTCAACTTAATTTCAATAAGTTGATTATTAATATTTTTAAGGGGGTCTAATGGATTTTCACTACAAATATCTTCTAGTAGAGTTTCTATTTCGTTTTGAATAGACATATTGTTAAGAAGATAGAAGTGTAAATAATCTAATTTTTCTGTTAAAAGTTATAATTTCTGATAATAAGTAGTATGATAAATATGGATTTTAAGAATAATTGCTTTTTGATTTAATGATTTTATTATTGGTGTTTTTAATGTAATATAATTTAGATATTGACAAAAAGGATTATATAATTTTAAAAAATTGTTTCCTAATATCAAAGGTAATCCTGATTCTTGTTGATAGATAGATGGTATTGTAAATGTATATGTTTCAGTTATGATATTATTATAATAACTTACATACCAAATTGATTTTAGACTTCCATCTGCTATTCTAATTTGAAGAGGTTTATCTAATTTTTTTCCATTTGGCTAATAATTGTTTTGAAGCTATACATATAGTAGCTCCTGTATCTATATATGCATTTATTTTTTTATTTTGAATGATTACTTAAATAAAAGTTGTATTTGGATTCAGTTGATGCTTCTGACCCTTGGGATTCATATTGATAAATAGATAAAATTGTTGAATTAGTTTCATAGTCTGATTCGATTGGTTCTAAATCTTCTTTAATAAAGTTTAATATATTTACTTTTTCTTTGTAATGGTTTTGATTTTTCTTCAGACAATTATTAGCATAATGTCCTTCTTCCTCACATAGCCAACATTTACAAGATTTTTTGTTTTGAGGGCAATATTGTTTTTTAGGTTTAAATTGTCTATAATTTTTGCGTCTAAAAAACTTTTTATAAGGTCAAAAAGGTTGTTTTTTATAATTTTTATGAGGATATTTTTTCCATCGATAATTTTTTGTTCTAAAATGTGGATGCTTTGTTCGAGGATGTTTATATGATGTTACTAAACTTAAAGGACATTTCTGGTTTACAACATTAGATGCAAAATCTGGATATTGGCAATTACGATTACATGAAAATACAAAATCACTCACTGCTTTTACATGTCCCCCTCAAAAACATTTTCAGTGGAATGTATTACCTTTTTTATTAAAACAAGCACCTAGCATTTATCTAACGCTTTATGGATAATAATCTGGAAGGCTTAGAAGAATGCTTTGCTACCCAAAACTTGACTTGAAGGTAGGGTGAAACCAAATTACTTAAGTCCACCACGCATCCACTTGAGCGCGGAGCCCCTCCATATCGTGATAATAGATTCACCGTGGTTCCATTCCCAGTTTGTTGCGCTGGGATTCGAACTCACGACGTAGGCTAAGCCTCAGGCCCATACCTAAGCTCTGATACCACTTTGCTACCCAAAACTCGAGTTGAAGGTAGGGTGAAACCAAATTACTCGAGTCTTTATTTAAAAGTTCAATGCATTCAGTAATAAATTCTTGAACATAAAAGAAAATCTAAAACTACTCCAGTCGTTTTATATGTAATACAGTTCCATAGTGTACTTCTGTTATCTAATCCTTCAAACGGTTTTTCAATTTGTACTACTTCTTTGGTTATGGTAATAGCTCCACCTAGATTATATGCTACAATATTTTTGCTATTTTTATCTTTAAATTGTTCTTCTACTGTTTGATTGAGGGGATAAGGTAATTTTTGGATGAAGATTTGAATATACATAAATTTATATTGATAAACTATTTAGTGAAGTAGCTAAAGTAGGAGCTAATATAAGAACAACATTAAGAGAACTACTAAAAATTCAACATCCAATTCAATTAAATGCTAATATAAATCCTAGACTTTCTCTCTCATTCTATCAATAAATATCTAAATAAACCAACTCTGTTTAGATCACAATCATTACGTCTCGAACGACCTATAAGATTTACTGAACCAGGACAAAATTCCGAACATTTAGTTAAAATCACTGATCCAAAACAAGAAAAAGATATTAAAATACAATTAGAATAAATCACACAATTAGTCAATAAATTAACTTTGACATCCTCATCACCTCTCTAAAATACCTTATTCACTGGCTTATCTACCCAATGGCAGCACGCACTATGTCAACAATTAAAACATTATGATCAGCATCATTGCCAGCGTTGCTCCTCTACATCACAAAACATCAAAGTCACCGACGATGCCTCTTCAGATGATATAATTGTTGACGAATAATTGTACCTACTAAAGGATGTAGGCCCCATGGGCCCTTTTTCACTTATCTTTAGCTTTCTTTTTCTTTTTTCATTCCTTTGCTTTTAGCAGGAATCTCTTTTAGTTTTGTCGGCCATAATTGTTTTTGGCCTTTTCCTCTCGTTTGTATCTATATAATGTAAAGTCCGGGCATTCGCTTAGGACATGAAATAAACCACTACTTTATTTCCTCGTTGCCTGAGGTTGGCATTCAAACGGAAGACAGCAACAAAGAAGGTATGAAGTTAATAGTCAGTTTTGTTTCATCACTTATTACATATGCTTATTATATTATCATACATGCATGTCAACCTATCTTTATTTTCCTATCTACTTGTTTTACTTATTTAGATTCACAATCTCTGTATATATTTCTATGGAATTGTTTTAGATATCAGTTTAAACCTCATTCCGTAATAAATAATATTTTTTCTATTTATGAAATTGTGAAAAAGAGAATGATGTATATCTTTTCCTGACTTTACTAGAAAAACAGTTTGTTGAAAAACCGTCTGTTGAAGTTACCCCCACCATCCAGCCAATTACTCCTTCCCAAATTATTGAGCCCCCAATTGAATCCAACCTTTAAACACCATAATCCCAAAGGAAACAAGACCATCATGAAGACAAAGTTTATGTCATTTTTAATGGAGCTATGGCAGGCATTTATGAAGAATGGCATCAAGCCGTAATCCATATCAATCACAAACCATCTATTATTCACCGTAGTTTTAAAACTCGGGTCGAAGCTGAAAAAGCTTTATCCGACTGTAAAGAACCTTCTTTGAAACCTCAATATAAACAAGCACTTGAAAAATAGCCCAGCATTTCGAGCATGAAATCATTAGGCTAACCTCTAAATCTTGACAAAATTAATGCTGTTCTGACTCGAGCCATTAAGGAAGAAATGAAGAAAATAACTTCTGAAGGATTTGTCAACTGTTTTCAAGCCCTTATGAATGGATTGAAGCCCAGAAAATATTCCAATACTATCCACAAAATAGAGGCAGATATGGCCCTAAAGCCATTATTTTTCTTGATGCAGAACCTATAACCACTTGTCTCTTTTTTTAAAGTGGTTTAATAGATACCGTTTATTTAACCTCTTTAAATATGCTTTCAAAATTTCCCACTGGTTTTATTCAAGCTATTAAAAATTATAAATATTGGTTTGCAAAAGATTGCGAAATATTCATCAAAGTATTTAGTTCCTACCTCATTTTTAGAAAAGCAGATACATTACAAGACATCGAAGTATTAATGTCACGAATTGCTTATGTCCAGCTCGGTATTAGCAATGGCATGTATCCACACATTGATACACCACCCAAGTATGATTTCAATTGGGATTTAGTCAATCACTTTAATCTCAACTGCATCGAAGGAGTCTACTAGCAATATCTCAAAGTCACTGCAGAATCAATGATTAAGATCAATTATCATGGACCTAATCTCATTATGACTTCAACATACCGATCAACTATCACTCTAGATGCACTCCAAATTTTAAAACAAGCAGAAGCAAGTTTTGATACCTTATTCACTGGCTTATCTACCCAATGGTAGCACGCACTATGTCAGCAATTAAAACATTATGATCAGCATCATTGCCCTTCTACATCACAAAACAACAAAGTCACCGACGATGCCTCTTCAGATAACATAATTGTTGACGAATAATTGTAGCCACTAAAGTATGTAGGCCCCATGGGCCCTTTTTCTCTTATCTTTAGCTTTCTTTTTCTTTTTTGATTCCTTTGCTTTTAGCAGGAATCTTTTTTAGTTTTGTCGGCCATAATTGTTTTTGGTCTTTTCCTCTCGTTTGTATCTATATAATATGAAGTTCGGGCATTCACTTAGGACATGAAATAAACCACTACTATTTTCACCTACCTTCCTCTCTACTGCTTATTTCTTCATTGCCTGAAGTTGGCATTCAAACGGAAGACAGCAACAAAGAAGGTATGAAGCTAATAGTCAGTTTTGTTTCATCACTTATTACATATGCTTATTATATTCTCATACATGCATGTCAACCTATCTTTATTTGCCTATCTACTTGTTTTACTTATTTAGATTCATGATCTCTATACATATTTCTATGGAATTGTTTTAGATATTAGTTTAAACCTCATATTTTAAAATATCTAGTCGCATATGCTTATTATCGAAACACTAGACAAATGGGTTGGTGTGAGTGAGCATTGGATAGGACAGTTCAAGTAGCTTATTTTTGTGAACTTCTAACTTTAGAGAAGATGAAGAATTGCAAAATTTAATTGTGTAATATGTCTTTTAAATTTATAGATAATGTGATTTGAGATGGAGTGGCAGTGAAAGGGGGAGAGTGAGAGAATGTAATTGTGATGGTGGTTTAGATGTCTGTGCACTAAAGTAACTGAAATATAAGCATTTGTGACACTTGTGTTATGAAGAATCTTCCTTAGCTATTATCTTCTTGACTAAGCTGCTTCCTTGGTAAATACAATTGTTAGTTTTATTTTCATACTTATTCTTCAGTTTCCTGTTGGCCAGATCCACCGTCTACTAAAGTCTAAGAGTAACAGCCCATGGAAGAGTTGGAGCAACAGCAGCTGTGTACTCAGATGCTATCTTGGAGTACCTCACTGCTGAAGTATTGGAGTTGGCAGGTAATGCAAGCAAGGATTTGAAGGTGAAACGTTAACTCCCAGGCATTTGCAGCTAGCTATTCGTGGTGATGAACTTGACACCCTTATAAAAGGAACAATAGCACGGTGGTGTGATTCCACATATTCACAAGTCTCTAATCGACAAGTCCTCCAAGGAATAAGAGTATTGCTGTCCTGCTGAGCCCCTATTGTTAAGGACTGACTGATGTGTACATTACATACTCGCAATTTGTTGATAATTTGTCCCTTATCTTTCTGCTTCTAGTTGCCTATTTTTCTGGTAGCAGCATATGAATATGTGGTTTCTTGAGTGACGATTAGCAAATATCTGGTAGCTAATTTTTAACTATGAACGCATTTGCTGGGACATTTGCACTGATCAACCAAATATTGTTCTCCTTTGTATAATTCTTCGTGATGATTAATTTCAAGTTAAGCTATGAAATCATGCTTGTGGATCTCCTGTTTTAGTAAACTGGCTCGCTTGCGGTGCTTTGCATGTTGAGTGAGCAAAATGTGTTTACGTCATGCCTTTGATTCATGGAAGACGGTTCTTGGTCTAAAGTTTATACCATGATGGATTTTACCATATGAAAAAGTGTTTGCCATGGTTATCAAAAAAAATAATTCTGAATTTTCTGAATTTGTTATATTTTGGACTCGATCTTCATCTGTGCAACCTTCTTCAGTTAAGGCCTTATACCTTGGAAGTCCGTAGGCAATGGATGTCCTTGGCAGAAACAGATAGATCAGAATTTTACTTGTTGATCATCTATTTCACACTACATAAGTAGAGCGAGAAGAAAGCCAAAAGGATTCAAAACATAGTTAAATGGGCAATAATAAACAAATGCCAGAAGAGAGAATTAGTCGCTGCCGGTACAGAACCAAATGAATCATCATGGTAATCATAAATCTACCCTATGTAGAGAATGTTATCTTATTCCTAGACAAACACACTACTCCAATCATAAGCCGATGTTCACAACAGTCAAAGAGTTAAAAGATCAAAGTCTCCTGCAAAAGCTGTCACAAAAGGGAACCTCCTCAGCGAAGTAACGCGTATCTTCCAAAGAGTTGAGCAGAGCTTCTCATATGGCTGAAATCTTTGGAACATCTACTGGAAATGTGTTGATCTCATCAATCCATGGGTTTTTCTCTTTCTCTGGTTTTATGGTCCGCAGAGCCTTCCATACTGCACTGTTACACTTGAATCCAGACCCAAAAGCAATTTGCCACATTCTGTCTCCCCGCTTCATCCGACCCTTGGCCTCTGTATATGCCAATTCATACCAAAGAGAACTGCTAGAAGTATTGCCAAATCGATAGAGTGTCATCCTTGAAGGTTCCATATGCCAATCTGAAAGCTGCAGGTTTTTCTCTAATTCATCCAGCACAGCTCTCCCACCAGCATGAATACAGAAATGCTCAAATGCCAACTTAAAATCCGGTATGTATGGCTTCACTTTCATCTTGAGAAGTTTCTTTCCTACCAATGTGGCAAAAAAGAGCAACTGTTCTGACATTGGCAAAACAAGAGGGCCTAATGTAGTGATGTTAGTCTTTAAAGCATCTCCAGCAACTGCCATCAAATCCTTTGACAAAGAAACTCCAACCTTCCCGATAGCATCCTCTCGTTGGGTAACACAAGAGAAGCATTTATCGTCGGCACCCTTATTAGTCCTTACAGTATGGACCAATCGGTACTTTGAACGCCATTTGTCAGAACACTTATTAGACAATAGAATGGCAGCCCCTCCCATCCGAAACAAACAATTAGAAAGGAGCATGGACCTATCGTTCCCAAAATACCAGTTCAAAGTAATGTTTTCCATGCTAATGACCAATGCATAAGAATTAGGATGCACCTGAAGGAGATCCTTAGCAAGATCGATAGATATCAAACCAGCGCTACAACCCATGCCACCTAGATTATAACTGACTATATTTCCCCGAAGCTTATAGTGATTGATGATCATGGCTGATAAAGATGGGGTGGGATTAAACAAGCTGCAATTCACAATCAAAATCCCAATATCTTTTGGTTTCAGTGACGTTTTCTGAAATAGCTCATCCAGAGCACCAAACATCACGGCCTCAGCTTCCTTCCTTGCCTCTGCCATGCATGGATTTGGAGGAACTCTGAGAACAGCCTCAGGCAGATAAGTTGACTCGCCAAGACCTGATCTCTCAAGAATTTTCCTTTGAAACTCTAGGCTTTCCTCTGTGAAAGAGCCCGTCAACCGGGACCTCTCCATGAAAATTTGCCTAGTGCATTTCCTAGAATCTTCAGGCTTATAGCACGAAAAATCCACCAGGTAAACAGGACGGGGACGGGTCAGAAAGTAAAGGGTTATCAAGAAAACGAGGAGGGCAGAGCACAGAATAACAGATACAAGATTAAACTTGAGATGATCCCATAGGTCATTAAGATCTTGGATTGAGAAGGTAGACAGTTGCGCAGCAATGATTACAACAAGGGGTGACAAAAATAGGTACATTCCATGGGTAATCAGGTAATGATAGCCGAGCTTTACATACTTCAATTTGACAGATTGTTTGAAATCTGGGAGCTTTCGGGTGGACGATGATGGGATCAAAGGTGCGTTATTATCTGGTTCGGACATCTTTGTGGTTTTGTCAACGCAGTAGTGGTAAAAGCACCAACCTTTTGAATCTGGAATCCGAAGCCGAATAATCCCTTTTTTTTTTTTTTTACTTTTCCTTCGTAGTTCTAACACAAGCAGATTGATGTTTGCGTTCGGTCGTTCGTTTTGGACTTGAAAAGATGGCGGCGAAAAGGGTTTCTCAGAAGTCGCTTTCTCGACAAATATATCAAATCTAAACCTGATCTTTCCAGGGAATGCAAATCGAATAAGGAAAGTGCAGATTAAAGGAGCCCAACAATCCCTGCAAAAAGAAAAGGAAAAAAAAAGAAGAAGAAACACACCCCTATATTATGACCGAGTTCACGTTAATCTCTACAAAAAAGGCAGAAGTTTAAACGAGATCTACATGAAGTTGGTTTTACTTTTTTATTTTGTTTCCCCCAGAAGGGAAAAAGTTATTATCTTTTGGAGGAAACAACATCGGAAAGGTTGAAAAAGAGAAAATGCAGATTCAGAGTGAGACCCAGAAGAGAAGAGAAGAGAAGAGAACTGACCTTGAATGCGAGCAGAATCTGAATGAACAGATCTTAGAAGTCCGTTCTTGGCTACAATGGTTGTGTGAGAGCGGAGTTTTTGAAATGGACTTTAATAAGGGAATTGATCTTCATGCAAAATGGAAAAGCAGTGGGGTCCATTTGTCCGACTAGACCAGTGTGATGTTGACACGTCTGTCATTTATCAGCCAGCAACATTGAAATTGTCCGCCGGTCAACAGAATTGGAAGGAGATTTTAAGAATTAAAGATGGTTCAAATTTAGCTAGATTTAATTTATTCTTCATATCAGAAAACAATACATATCTTTTTAAAAATATGCCAGGTAGGTCTATTTATAGAATACAATTTTTTTTTATTGCCCACGAGATATTTTAGGCTAGTCTTAATTATGAGAAAGTACCTTTAAGTCATCAACACTTAGACTAATTCCCGCTCGAACTGGATAAGTCTCTTGCGGGAGGTAAAATTCTGACCCCAAATTTTAAACGATTGCATAAATAAAATGGGCTCGAACTCACGATCTCACTTAAGCCAAAAGGTCCCGCAAGTTTCAAGTTGGAATTACAACTTTCTCGGTAATGTTTGTCTCTACTCTTGGTTTCAATTTCAATTCCAAGTTGAACTTCTAACGCGGTACGTAAAGAAATGATTTCAACTTGGATGGCTGAGATTATTCCCTTGCTAAAACAGAAAACAAGTTTGTCATGAGCTCTTTCAAAATTGACGTCCACGTTACCATTGACCTAATAGCTTCATTCTTCTTGTCTAATCATATAATATCCATTTTGTTGTGCCACACATGTCCCATGTGAGGAAAAAGCGTTGGTGAAATCCAGCTAATCAACCCTGGGTTTGGATGGCCTCATATTGTTACAGTGCCAGCCAAGCCTCGACGGGGATGGGAATCAGTCCGTCTTTCTATTTTTGCATGGAAGCTAGACACTCCAAATGTCATAAGCATGTCCAACATCATTTATCCTATTTGAATTTAAATTATTATATAACTAAAACAACGGCACGAGATAGATAAATGACATAACGCATATGTTGCTTGCTATCTAAATCTTGAATCTATTTAATAATTTTTTTACTTTTGTTTTTAAATGTTTATATAATTAAATGAACCTATTAAAAGTTGAAACAAACGAATATATTAATATCCTCATCCTCTATTAAATATGCTCAATCGCTTCATGAAATAGATATCTTCCTAATATATGAATTTACTTCCTAATATATTCTTACATATTTAATTTGTCTTTTCAGTG
Organism: Erythroxylum subrotundum; assembly: GCA_027563845.1. Taxonomy (NCBI): domain Eukaryota; kingdom Viridiplantae; phylum Streptophyta; class Magnoliopsida; order Malpighiales; family Erythroxylaceae; genus Erythroxylum; species Erythroxylum subrotundum. The sequence goes on from JAOQMQ010000008.1 coordinate 16,247,187, forward strand.
GATTTTTTAATCCTTTTTCTAAATTCTAAAAAGATAAAAACTTAATTAAACTCATATGATATAATGATTCGTTTAACGTTTTTATTGAATTTTATTGCATAATAGGTAAGAGAGTTCTATATATCATAAAATTATAAATAATAAAATTTACTTTTTATCAAATTATATGCTTAATATAAAGGGGTGCACTTGAAAGGAATGAATAGACCTTTAAAAAAGAATGATTTTTAAAAGAGTTTGATTGAAAACAAAACAATTAATTTTATTCTCTATGACTCAAAAGCTTTTTTATTCTAAAAGGAGAATGAACCTAAATACTTGTCGTTTAAAAGGAGTCAGAACTCAGAACTAAGAGCAAAGATTTAAACTTAATTTACCAGCGGGCCTTATCTTAAACAAAATAAAACTAATTTATAATAAATCTATAATCCCAATTAAAAATTGAACTTAAATATGTAAAAAAGGAATACAAATTTAATGCTAATAGGCCATCTGACACAGTTAAATTCTTTGATCTTTTTCATTAAAAAAAATAGACTTTTAACAAAGTGGATTGGGTTTAAAAAGATAACGTGCTTCTAAGATTGAAAAATTGGGATTAAAACATAAATTTCTATAACTATCACAATCTGCTTATAACCTTAAAATCTATTAAAAAATTATAATAAATATGATTAACTATTTTTTTTGTTTTTGTTTTATTTCAAAATTAATAAAAAATATGTTTCTTTGAGTTTTTTTTCTTCCAGTTTTAAAAATTTATAAAAACCACAAAAAGTATTTTTTATATATAATCTGATTTATTATCAATTAAATAT
>JAOQMQ010000008.1:16269114-16284589 GCA_027563845.1 Erythroxylum subrotundum
TTATAAATTAAATTAAAATTATGATTTATTATAATTTTTAGAGACAAGGTTAAAAATATACAATACAACTGTATAATATGACAATGGACTATTTTGTAATTTTTTAAAAAATTCAATGACTATTTTATAAATTTTAAAAATTTTATAAATTTAAAAAATTATCCAAAATAGTACTCAATATTAACCGATATCATAATAATATCATACCAAAATCTAATCCAATACTAAATCTGGTACGATATTAAGATATGTTCGTAAAAGTAATCTTGACTTCAGCTACTCTTGCCGATGAAATAAAATAAAGGCAGAAATGGTATAGCAGGTGACGAGAACAAGAAGCTCATAATTCCACTACCGAACTTTTCTTTCCTCTGTTTTGTGGGAGGGGTGCAGGAAGTTGATGGGATATAAAAGTTGTACCTTATTCTGTCTCAATCTTCAATACATGTAAACTAGCTGAAGAATGAAAAGTCTCTTATTTTTTATCCCACCATTATCTCTTGCTTAAAAAAGTACTACATAATTATCAACTGTCTTTCCCCAATTTGTTGCATCAAAATTAATAAATAATAACATGACCTGTCAACTAAATGTTATGCTCCGATAAAAGATCTATACAAAAGAATTACAAGGGGATTATCACCGACCAAAAGTAGCTCAAAGTAGCCTATGAGGCTTATGGAAGGTAACACGGAAGTCCTAATCTTTAAGCTTCTTCTGATTTCCAGCTACAACCCAAGCTTGTTTACTGAGCTTTTTGATGTTACTTCCACTTCCAGTTTCGACGAATGCCAATTCAGAAGCCAAGGCGATATGATCACTGCCCCATTTCTGAGCAACAAATCCGGTAAAGTACAGTTTATATTAGTAAAAATTATAAGCTTGATGTGTTTAATCTACCATAATTATATGCTTAGATGTGTTTAATCTCCCATTCTTTCACGTAATTAAATTAATGCATGGATAAATATTGCTTTTTAGGGGCGGCTGGAAGCATCCTTAAAACTCAACTGAATATGTCATCCTTAAAAGCGTGGATGAAGATTTGTCTTAATCCACTGCACTCGGCTCACTCAGGTAGCATAAATGGATTTATCCATTTTTTGTTTTGGTACTACGGGAGATGGTAACCCCAGGGCCTTGATTGAGACTTAAGTACCCTCACTGATTGATGTAGAAACATTAATTGAATCTTTCTAAAGAACTAACAATGAATCTAATTATTGTCCAAGTTTTGTGGAAATCAAGGCCTCTCCAGAAGTAAAGAATTATTATTATATTTTACAGTCTAAATTTTGTAGTAATCACGGCCTTTCCAAAAGTAAAGGCTTCTTAAGATAATTTTCATACCTTAGTTGGGAATCCTGGTGTCCACTGCATTGCATTTTTTCGTATTGGAGCAAGCACCCTCACAGTTTGAAGCCCTTCAGAAGACCTGGATCCCCGGTCAAATTGAATATAATGTTTTAATACATTCCACAACTACCCAATCACATAATGAAGATAAAGGTGAACTGATTCATTCAGATAGTAGTCATTGGAGAAAATGTAATACTAGGATGAGCAGAACCTGCAGATACTCACCATATGTAATCAACAGTGCCCATGAAACATCTATTGTAACTGGTCACTAAAGGTTCTCCATTTGGATCTCTTGTCCCTGAAGTATCCTGTAAAAGTTTAATATACATGAATCATGTAATCAAGAACATTTTCCCTATATTTTAAGGAGAGAGAGAGATGAATGAAAGAAATTGATTGGAGGAATTGGTGTCAAGAGAATGAACATAAACATGCTGTATAAGGAATGAAATGAAGTTGCCCATTCCCAGCCTTTTGGTTACTCCCCACACTTATTCAAAATGTTATTCTTATTTCTTCTACCCCACGTGATAGAGATTTCTAAATTATAGTACATTAAATTAGACATAATCTTTTGTTTCACTTGTTCACATCTCATATAAACTTTTGTTAACCTCCAAAACCAAAGCAATTAGGGTCGAATTGCTTCTGTAACATTCGTACCTGAAGGATTAAATGCACTCCCATCAATTTTAGCTATATCACGAGGTTTTTATATCAACATTCGTCAAAGATGTGATAAGAAAGAATACATAGGCACATCATTATACAGTAGTAAAATAAAATTCAAAGGTTAACATACCTCAACATCTGCGTAAGTGCTTCTAAGCTTTAGCAGATGTTCCAATCTGGTATCGGCTGCACTACCTGTAGCAGTCTCTATTTCCATTGGAGTCCACAAAGATGGATCAAGCACATTTTTCTTAAATTTTGCAGCCTCAGCATCCAAGCTCAGAGAGTCACTCACAACTTCAGTCCTTGGTGAAAGGGATTGTGAATCATTTAAACTAGAACATTCTTTGGAAACCTTAACTAAGTATGACCCTAAGTTTAGATCAAAATCGCATAGAGAAATATCTTTGGTATCATTTAGTGCACCCAAAAATGTACTCTCATCTTCACCTTTTATTACACCTTCATTAGGCTCCAGAGGAAACACATCCTCCAACTTCTTATCATCTGAGTTAGAAATGCTTGTGGAAGCACTTGAAATGTTTGCTTGATAAGGTTCTGAAATGCACATATCCTCATCACTAATATGCTGTTGACATGACAAACATGCTTTGTTTCCTGGAGGGGAATCTCCAAGAGAGACTGCAACTAAATCAAGGTTTGCACTCAGAGTCTCTGCATGGACATTTGACTTGGCATGCTCATATAAAATCCCTTGATCAGCCAGTTCTATCCCATTTCCATCACGGATGCCTTTATCAGGATATGAAAGCCCTGGAGAAGTTGATTTGTGAATCTCATCATCCAATTGGTCATACGGACATGCAATTGGACTTTGTTTTGTTCTGTCAACCAACAATGAAGCACCATACTGAATGTCATCTTGATAGCTGTCCACTACATTCTTTTCCCACTCTTTTGTCTCTTTAAAATTTAGTCTGCTGTCAGCACTCTCACATTGCCCAGGTGGGCATGATGTCTTTGCTGCATCCAGAGTAGCTCTAGTATCTTCAGGTTGAAAATAGTTCCCAGGTGAGCATGATGTCTTTGCTGCATCCAGAGTAGCTCTAGCATCTTCAGGTTGAAAATAGTTTTTAGTATGAGGTTTATTTTCACAACTCTCATACGATTTTTTAGGACATTGTGTTTCTGAAAGGGAACTAGCTAGCTTGTTATTCCTCATGACTTCCGTTTGAATTGACTCACCACATGGATGAATGCTGCAAATTTTGGAAGCTTTTTTAAGCTTCGGCATAACATACATGCACAAGGCCTCCAAACATCTTATAAATATTTATGAATATAAACCTACCCAGAGCTTGGACGATATGTTTTTGAATGACATATTTCAGCTGAAGCTTGTCCTGATATCTTATCTCTTTTCAATCCATACACATCTAACTGCAAGATATTATGCAATTAATTCTGTAATTTTCACAAATTTAACCATGAAAAAGGGAAGAAAAGGAAAATGCACCAAATAAATAAACGGAACAATTACCTTTTGTTCCAAGATGAAGTTGTAGAGTGGACTCTGATGCAAAAATGAAATAGAAAAGAAGAGAGAATATTGTCACGATAAACTTTCATAGAGACCAATCCCAGCAACTGAAAGTAATAGAATTTAAGAATTGCAGGATCAAAAATTGCAACCTTTGGAGTACAATTAAAATCTCCACAAAGTACCACAGGTGCACTGTTCCAGATTTTTGAAACAGCATGAGCCCGTTCTAAAAGTGACCGAACCTGCTTTGAAAGTAATTCTTATTGAAGTTAGATCCAAGATATAGGTCTTAGGTTGGAGGAAAGAATTTCTCATTTAATCATAAGATTTGATCCAAGATATAGATCCTAGGTTGGAGGAAAGAATTTCTCATTGAATCATAAGAATCTCTTGAACTTCATGATCTCATAACTAAGAAAAAAATATTGCTTCATGACGTAGGACAGATACAAAACAGGTAACAGTAAGAAAACAGAGAGAAAGAAATAAGGCAAATGTAATTAATCTGGATGATTATTTATTAATACCAATGAAGAAGAAAGCTTAAAATATAGGTTACATAACGCTTCATATTAACAACTCCAAGAATGTACATCTAGGGCTTATAAAGAACTAGGTACCACACCTAATGTCTAAGGATCGCTCCTAGAATCTAATAATTACTCTCAGATGCGAAAGCATCAAACTTTCACCCCAAAATTCATAACTTGAAAATTTTTATTTTCTCACTCATAATTGAGACTTACATTATCTCTTGACCAAAATAAGGACTCTTAATTTAAAAATTCAAAAAGAACCAGGGTCCTACTCTATTGAGGAGTCTTCTTACTCTCGCATGGACTTAAATCTTAATCCAACAAGGACAAACCAAATTAAAAATACTTCAATTTCTCACCTCTTCAAACTTCTCTATAGTTTCCAGGAAGTCACAGACAAAACCTCTTAAGAAAGGGATGGTTGGAACCCAAGCTTGCTTTATTACCAGAGAAAGAGTAGTGTGTTCTCTTACAAAAAAAATAATAAGAAAAAATTAACTAATTCTTGTTTTGCATTGCTTCCAGAAGAAAAAATCCTTTGAAGTTAATGAAATTTACTAGGTTGGCATTTAACAGTCCACAAAAGTAAAATTTTAAGCAGCTGCAAAAATTTATGGTCTAAGTATCATTTTGACTTGGCATTTGAGACATCAATATGTTATATGCATAAGAATTGTACAAATAATGACCTGCCTTTTAATTTTCAGTAATATTTTTCTCCCTTTATATTTTTTTGGGGGTGGGGGTGGGGGTGAGCTGGAGGGAGTTATGGAGCTAGTAAAAACATACATAACTAATGGAGCATTGTAGCTTAACTCAGACAAAAACGTACAGACTACCAAGTGGTGTGATAAATACCTGACCAAGTTTAATTTCACCTCGTTTAGGATTGTAAAGCACGTGAATATTACATATGACAACTTTGTTAGAACAGGATGAGCTGCACATAAACCTTTAACTTTATTAGAAAATTAATAAAATGTCAAGTTTCACCATGTTTGAAATGATAATAGGGTGAGATATGCAAAGTAAAGTACAAACTTTATATAGACTATGTCCTATGGCATTGACAAGATCAACAAACAACAAAATAAGAAAAGTAAGTTTTGAATTAATACCTTGATGGTGAAGCTGACGTGTCAGATGTGTGAAATTGATTTATTAACTGAAATCACATCCACCAGTTATTAAAGATGAAAAACAAGAAAAATACAACTCAAAATTCAGACCTTCTGTAGTTGCAGTTAATATTGGCAAGTCAGATGAACTTTCCAGAATAGACGATGTACCTCTAGCACACATATTTGAGCAACATTATCTCGAAGTCCAAGCTTATTGAACTCTATGGATTCTTCGTAGAGCAACTTGAATCTAACATAAAGGTAAATTAGTTGAGTTCTACAACTATATCAACATATAATGTTTGGCAAAGAGTAACATCTGATAGAATAAAGATATACTTTAATTAGTCACAACATCAGAAGACCAACAGCTGAAGTTATTGCATCTGTGATAAAGAAAAGGTTACATCCAGGGTCTTTCTTTAAAATAGGAACCAGATTTGAAGCCAATAAACTCAGAGCAACTGGAATCAAAGACTAGGAAGTGCACACGAGTGACATAATGCAAATCTCAAATTTGTCCCAAAGGCATCATTAGGACATCAATTTTCAAAACTGTCATCAATGCTTCGATTGGAAAGCCAGACTAGCCATTGTCATGTTTTCTGTCATTCTAAACATTGGATCCCCAAAAAATATAAATGCAAGATCTTTGTTCGGAGTAGAGTTTGAGGGGTTAGGAGAAGAATGTACCAAAGGGAAACCATGCCATTAGAAACTTACATAATAGAGGAACCTAATATTGACGGACAAAGCTGACTATTCTGAAGAAGTTAGTTCTTGGAAATCACTGTATATGAGTCCAAAAATGACTTGTCAATAGAAACACCATCATCTATGAGTGCACCCTCTAGAAGGCAAAATCAATAGTGCTTTAGAATAAAAAGGCTGTGTTTTTGAAGGTGCATAATCAGAGAAACAATATAAAGAGAAGATGATTCAATAACATTCAGAAGAAACATAGTTATCAAACAACAAACAGCAAAAACAAAGATGCATTTATGGACACAAATCAACACACTTGATTGCCAGTATATTTTACCTTGATGTTCTCCAAAAGACTGCACAACCATCAATTGCCTTACCAGTCCGCATCTATACAACAAAAACAAAGACATATCAACTCTCTCCTTATTTGTCACACAAAATCAAAGGATAAAGAAGTACATTTTGAGATTGTTTCAGTTCAGAAGAATAACAACACTATATTGCTTTATTAGTTCAACTCCACAATTACATCATACAAAATAAGGAGCCTGTGGTGTATGTGAACTGCACAGCTCACAGACCTTTTCTTCTTTATTTAACTTAGATGGCTGCAACAACCCATATGCTTATACACCAAAACGAAGGGAAGATTAGGGCAATGTTTCTTTTGTAAGTCTCAGTAACTGATCCAAAAGAAGAAAAAAAGATAAGCATTTTCACTAAGAAGATGTTCTAGAGGCCCATGAAATCTTAAATAAAGAAGCAAGAAACATTCAAGAAGAGTGATTAGTTTGAACTGCAACTTGCAGCTTCAGAATGCAAGGTTGGTCTTATCAAATTACCTTCCATCTTTTACATTTGACAATAGAATCGAATTTACGCATCTAACAAGGCTCTCAATTCAGTGAAACATTACACATTTTAGTTTTAAGGTCGAGTCCTTCTCATTTTACATCAGAGTAAACAGAGCAAACCTATAATATGGGATGATATCTAAAGTGCAAGTATGCATCAGCTGCAAATGAAGACAAAGAGAATTAAGCAAAAATACAAGGACCTGGATTAGATAAAACATAAATAAAACAACTCTTCAATTCCAAACAGACCTTCCAAATGCCACTATAACCCCTTGGCTTCAATTCCTCTTCTAAGTCTTGAAACTTATCAACCTCCTGGAAAAGTTACCACAAGAAGGAAATTCATTTCCTAAGAATACAAATACCCAGATTCAGTACAAACAATTGGTACAAAGCAGGGTAAAAACCTGAAAGCACATAATGTCAGCAGACCAAAGGCCAAGTTCAAAAAGTATACTTCTCTTTCTCCAGTCCCAATCCAACACGTGACGAGGAATGTGATAATAAAGTTTGCTCTGGTGGTCTATGGCAAGATAGTCGGCTAGTATATTGTAAGAAAGCACTATGAATTTCTCTGCAATGAAACACCAGAGTTGGAATTACATTCATGTAGTTGATTCATCAATACTCAAAAGACATTATCATAAGCCTACCAGCATGAGGAGGAGGCGCCGTTTTAGCATATTCCCAATTGCGATAATCCGACGGCAACGGCTTTCGAGGACGGGGACGATGATCCAACGACTGTGATTGAATGAAACGTTGGGGGTGACGGAGCTGTTGGCGGTTATGATGAAGATTGAAACCTTTCTCTTGACGGAAACCTAAATTAGTGTCGTGGACTGACTGGAAATGAGAATCTCCGGTCACCAAATGCTGACCACCTTCGTCTGCAGTGCAGTGCGAGAAACCTCTCCCCCTTTGCTTTCGAGCTCCTCCTACTCTTCCTCCTCCTACTCCTCCTCCTCGGTGCTGTGCAAAAAATCTACGAAACTCACTCCACCGTAACAACACTCAACTCATATAATCATATACGCACAATACGTGTTAAGAGTGAAGCTGAAAGAAAGTACATGTGATCGAGACGCCATGGCAGTTGTGTTGTTTGATACGGCGACCAGGAACTGGAGTGCACGAGCAGGACGGTTCATGGACAATACTTACTTTCCGACTTTTGGAGTCACTTGACGCTCCATTTCAATAGATACATATATTACGGCGTCGTATATAATGAACAAAAAGTACGGACGGTCGAGATGAAAGCTGGAAGAGTAAAAAGAAAAAAGGGAAAATATATATATAATCAATTATATATTTCCTACGAGGTTGTTCGGAGGTGGAACTGGAAGAGAGAGCGACGATGTTGTTTTCTTCATCTTTGCCTGCACCGCACTTGGTGTTTCTCTTATCGAAGTTCAACGGCCAACACAAGTCGTCAGCTTTCTCCGTTGTCAGAGCCTCAGCTGACGTGCCTGATTTTCTGTCTGCAGACTGGTATTTCTCTGGGCTTTACTAATTTTAATTGGATGAGCAGCTTACTGATTGTTATTTGTTTTAGGCTCGAATCGCGTAGGAAGAGACCCTTTGGACCCAGACTGAATGTAATTTTCTGATCAAGTCCTTGTTAGGTTTATCTTTTATGGCATGCCAAGTTAGGTTGAATCCTGTTGTAAATTAAGAGTAGATAACAGAATATTGCGTTTTTTGCTAGAAGAGAAATGGGAAGAACATCAAAAGAGAGAAACATAGGATCCATTCGATATAGAGAAAGAGAAGAGAAAACATTCATATGGTTTTACATGTCAGAATAGCTGTTATAAGTTGGCTTAAATACAGACAAACAACTATTCAGTATACTCTCGTCCAGTATTACGATCCTGAACGCTTATTGAAATGCAGCGCTTCGCCTTAGTTACTAACATTTGGTGAGTCTTTCCGTCATTTATCATTCAACGTCATCTTCTCTTCCACCAAATTGATCTCTAGAAATCGCTTCTGAAGGTCGAAAAGATATTCCCACGTTGCATTAACGCTTCCACCATCTAACCATTGAACTAACAACTAAGTCACTGCATGATTACTTCTCTTTGCTATACACGCCTATCCAGTACTGCCACAGGGACACGCTCAACAGGGGTGATGAACTCTGGCAATGCAAAAGAAGTTCTATCTTGATCTGTGTGCGCTTTCTTCAACTGTGATAAATAGAACACGGGATGTATCAAGGAAATTGGTGGTAGCTCGAGTTTGTGCATGACCTTCCCAATTCGCTGCATCTCTCTGTATGGCCCATAATAAAGTGGAGACAGCTTCTGGTTGTTCCTCCGCTGAAGAGTGTATTGTCTATACGGTTGTAACTTCAATAACACCATTTCTTCAACTTTAAATTCACGCTCTGAATGTCTAGAGTCAGCATACTGCTTCATCCTGTTTTGAACACTCTGCAAATGAAATCTTGTTTCATTGGTCATTGTTGCCCTGTCTTTTAGAACTTGGTCTACTTCTGTCACCTTTGAATCTCCTGCTATATATGGTGTGTAAACCGGTGGGGGATAGCCATATAACACTTCAAATGGTGTGGAGTTGATGGATGGGTGATACGTTGTGTTGTACCACTACTCAGCCAACGATATCCACTCACTCCACTGTTGAGGGGTTTCCTTGCAGAAGCAACGTAAATATGTTTCTATAATTTTGTTCACTGCTTCTGTGACGTCGTCTGGTTGAGAATGGTAGGTTGTAGAGTATTTCAACTGAACTCCTTACAATCGGAGTAACTCTTGCCAAAATTTACTCATGAAGATTGGATCTCTGTCGCTAATAATTGATTCCGGCATTCCTTGTAGTTTAACACGTTATTGGGAAAGTGCAATCTCACAAGTGGAGTAAGGATGTTTTACTCAAACGAAGTGAGAATATTTGGTGAATCAATCGACAATCGCAAAAACAACTTACTTCCCTTCAGATACAGGGAGTCCCTTGATGAAGTTGAAGCTAACCTCCCTCCAGTTACCTTCCGGAATTCTAATTGGCTGCAACAACCCAGGATATGTTGAATTGTCGTGCTTGTTCCTTTGACAGTTCATACATTTTTGGACATAATTCTGCACATCCCGTGCCATTCCCTTCCAGAAAAACATATTTTTCTAACTTTTTTGTTGTTGCTACCGTACCGCACCTGCATGTCCCCCATAGCCTCATCATGACTAATTCCAATTATCTGCTGTCGCAACACCTTGTTTGTGCCAATTACCAAACGACCCTTCCACCTTAGTAATCCATTTTTCCATTCATACGCACTAGACTTCAAACTTCCCATCTCCAATTTTATGATAATTTCTTGAATTGCTCGATTCTCTCCCCTACTTTTCTTGATTTCTTCGAATAATTCTCCATGTAATTATGTTAATGATAGCATCATCACCTTTGCACTTGTGATTCTTGAAAGTGCGTCTGCGGCATTATTTTCCTTTCCACTACAGTACTGTACCTTAAAATCATATCTGACAAGCTTAGGTAACCATGATTGTTGGAAAGGAGTCGACAGATGCTACTCCAACACATATTTGACGCTCCTGTGATCTGTTCTCACAATAATTGGTTTGCAGCTCAAGTAGTGATGCTAGTACTTGATAACCTTTTCATAAGTTGATAATCTGTAATGCCTTCTTGCCAATGATGTACTGGGAAAGGTGATGGGGTGGCCATCCTGTTAAAGTACTGCTCTGATCCCTTATCCATTAGCATCTGCCTTAATCACGAATGTTTTTGAAAAATCCGGTAATGCCAACACCAGCGCTGATGTAATTGCCTTCTTCAAGTTCTCAAAAGCGACCTTCTCTTCTTGCTGCCAATCCCAACTAGCCATGCGTTCCTTTTTTAAAAGTTGTGTTAATGGTTTAGTTATTAACCCATATCATTTGATGAATCTCCAGTAGTATCCTGTAATTCTTAAGAACCCTCGGAGCTCCTTAACTCCTTTGGGTTCTGGGCACTCCTTAATTGTTTTAACCTTCCGATTATCAATTGCTACCCCCATCTCTGAAATTGTATATCCCAGATACTCAATTTGCCGCGTCCCAAACACACACTTACTTCCCCTTAAAAATAATTGATTACTCCTTAACGTCTCCATTGCTGTTGAAATGTGCTGTCCATGCAGTTGCAACAATGAACTGTAGATCAGTATGTCATTGAAGAAGAGCAGAACAAATTGATGCAAATACGGTTTAAATAGCTCATTCATCAATCTTTGAAACGTTGAAGGCTCGTTCGTCAGACCGAATGGCATAACAGAAACTCATACTGACCTTCGTGTGTCTTGAAGGCTATTTTCGGCACATCTTCCGGTTGCATCCAGAGTTGATGGTATCCTGAACGCAAGTCCAACTTGGTGAACCAACTAGCTTTGTGTAATTCATCTAACAATTCTTCAATCAATGGTATTGGGAATTTGTCCCTCACTGTATATTTTTTCAGCTCTTTGTAGTCCACACACATACGCCGTAAATCATCCTTCTTCTTGGCTAAAACCACCGGCGAGGCATAAAGATCATAACTATGTCGAATGAAGCCCCGCTTCATGGGATCTCGAACGAATTGTTCTATTACATCTTTTTGTGCCCTCAAATATCGATACGGACGAATGTTAATGGCTTCTATTCCTTCTTTAAAAATTATCTGATGGTTGTATTTGCGGTTCGAAGGAAGATGGGTCAGTTCCTGGAAAACCTTTGCATAATCCGACAAAATAACATTAATCTCGTCGAACATACTCCACTGCTCAGTTGTCATTCTCATTTGTAGTAACTAGAATTCAATGGGCGTTGACAACTGCATCATGAACAACTGACCGCCTATTGAGCGATGTAATGTTATATGAAATTCTTTGCTTGAAATGACTCTGGATCTCCCTTCTAGATTTCCGCTTAACGTGACCAAACGTCCCTCCCACTTAAACATCATCGTTCAGTCCTTGAAGTTACATAATACCTCATCCAGTCCACTTAACCATTGCACGCCCAATACGACATCGCACCCCCCAACGCATCCATGGTGAATTGCACTCCCTACATCGTCCAAGTAAAATCTTTGCAGTATTGATGACATTTCAGCTGCAACCCGCCTCCTACTATGATGAAAATTGGATCTATCTCCTGGAGATCACACCCTCCTTTTCTTATTACAAAAGTATCCACGAAATTATGGGTGTTCCCGTTGTCAATCAGTATGTGTATCTTCCTTCTCTAATGCATTCCTACTAACCTCATTTGTTTAAACTTCGTATTCCCAGACAGCGCCAACATGGCCTGCATTGAAACTATCGGACTATCTTCTTCTTCGAGAGTTCCCTCTGATTCCTCCTCTTCTGGTTCGGGTGAAGTTTTCTCGCTGTCATCTTCTCCGATAACTACATAAAATTATAATTGTCTCTTCTTGCATTTGTGACTTATGCTATTTTTTCATCACAACAAAAACAGAGACCTCTTGCTCTTTTATCGTCAAAATCCTTACTACTAAAATGTTTCTGGGGTTCAAAAGACCGTAATGTCGAAGCTAGTGTAGGTAGTATTCCATCCGACTACGAGTTACAGATAATATTTGTCGTTGTTGGCCTTGTGATTTGAAGTTGAAATTACTGCTATTATTCGCGCCCTTCGTTACATTACCATGGTTTAATACAGTGTTCCCAGTGGATCTTAGGATTGCCTCCTGTTTCCTAACTAGTGTGTACGCTTGATGTAGGGAATGAGGCTCATGTAGTTTCACAGTCGCACCAATCTTAGGTTTAAGTCCCTAAATAAAAAAAACCAACCAAGTATTCTTCAGATAATGTCAATCTATTGGAATGGTGATTGAATTGTGCGCAATAGTCTAGGACTGTTCCTGTTGTTTCAGCTCCTTAAAGTCACCTTTAGGTCATCAAAGATTTCTGCATCAAATCGTTGTTTAAAGGCCTTCGTGAATTCCTACCACTCAACTATCTCCGTCTTATTACAGTTTTGAATATATAATTGATACCATTCTTGAGCCCGCTCATCCATTTGTAAAATTGTCACACTCACCTTCGTCTTTTCAAGGGTCTGATCCAAGAGAAAGAATTGTTCACACCGGTAAAGCCAAAGTTTAACGTTCTCATTGTCAAATGATGGAAACTCGTTCCGACTCATTCTTGTAGGTGTCACATTTTCATCTCGCTCTTGACTTCCTGGACTACTCTGTGGCGTAGGTTCTGTCACTCCGATCTCTCCTCCTTCTTTCTGGAATTATGCAGGAGTAGAGCCCTTAACTCAGTCATCTCCTTCTCTACTTTTTCCGTTCTATTTTGAATCTCCGACTCCTATCTTATGACTCCAAGAGTGTCCTCTCCATCAAACCTTTCAAGCTTTCTTCAACTCTTCGTAATTCAGTGCCTCTCGTGCTTTCTGCCATAGTTTTTTTTTTTACAAAATCGACTTCTCTGATACCAGTTGTTGTAAATTAAGAGGAGATAATAGCATATTGCATTTATTCGGTTACGATTTTGTTAGAAGAGAAATGGGAAGAACATCAAGAGAGAGAAACATAGAATCCATTCGATATAGAGAGAGAAGAGAAAACATTCGTATGGTTTTACATGTTAGTATAGCCATTATAAGTTGCCTTAAATACAGACAAACAACTATTCAGTATACTCTTATCCAACATTACAATCCTGAACGCTTATTGAAACGCAGCGCTTCGCCTTAGTTACTAACTTCTGGTGAGTCTTTCCGTCATTTATCATTCAGCGTCATCTTCTCCACTTGTTTCAGCAACAAATCCCCTCGTTTAGTTTAGTGCAGAGGAAGCTGTGCAGCACCAGCTTGATGCCTTGAAGTACAACGACCAACCTCGTCCCGATTATGGGGTTGAAGTTATGTACAGGGTACTTATAATTCTAGTCGAAGGCTTTTCTTTTTCTTTTCCTTTTTCTTTTTAGGAAAAGTATGTGTTTTTGTGCTACAGTTTGCTGGCTTTGATCCTTTTGAGAGATCACCTTATTTTGGGCCTTTCTTCGATTTGGGACAGGTCAGTGTGTTCAAAATTATGTCTTAAGACTCGCTTGATGGCAAAATCAGCATATCAACTAACGCTTGCTGTTATTCATTTATGTTGCAGTTTGAAAGGTTCAGAAGGATTTTTCACCATTCAACCTATAGAGTGTTGCTTGGTCACAAGGATAGAAGGATCCTAAGCAGTTTGTTAGCGAATGAGGTATGAATTTTATGCTCATATATGGGTCACCCTGAACTTGACAAGATATTCAACCTCAATTGCTGTCTTGTTCTCCACTCAATTGCTTAGTTTTCGTGAAATAGAACCGATTCAAGCAACGGGTTTGGATACAAGGTAATCGCCCAGAGGAAGAAGAAATATTTCAGTTTACTATGGTTCAGGTAATCACTCCTTTTCTAAGCACAGTAAGCTTAAAATAGAGGTTAGAAGTTGCTTTTCATATATTTTTCGTCTCCAAATTTCTTTTTCTTTTTTTTTCCTGGATGGTTATGATCCTGATCCTACTTGAAAATGGTCTTCTCAATCTTGAAAATGGTCTTCTCCAAATTTCTTTTTCTTTTTCTTGTTTCTTTACTCTTGAATATTTAGATTACAAAATAAGTCTAGAGTCTGCTCAATCTTCATTGCTCTCTTGCTATTGTTCTTTAATTTATGTCCACAACATCAAGATTTAGATGCAAGTCCTACGGCTCTCTTTATGTTATAAAACTGTGTTTTACTCCAAGTGTGTAATTCCCATCTCAGAAGAAAAATTGGACAAATCACACACTAAACAGTATTATATTTATCCTATTAGGATTTGTTTTCAGTAAAGAAAAAGACATGCAAGTAATAGTTAAAATTGAGAATCGAGGTATGTCATTGTACTGATACCTCACTTCTTATCTGAAGAGAATCGGCGGTTCATGGGATGGTTATTGGCTGACAGAGTCTCTCCTTCATGATGGAGATGCATTTGCTGGTCGTTTGGCCTACTGACAACACATGCATCTCTGACGTGGCTGAAATGATGAATTTTCGGGGTCCCAACTCTTCATGGATTATCTTACTTGTCTATTCAGTTCTCAGAATTAACATAATGTAATACTGTTATCATACTGATAAAAGGTGTGTACACATACATATATCTGTATAGGCAATGGAAGTTCCGTTTTTGTTTCCTTGCGGTTATTTTCTTACCTTAACTTACATGCATATTTTCTATCCTCCCGTGTTGTGACGTGAGCACAACCATGGCATTTTGTAAGAAAAGTGGAACTAAAGATGAGCTAGTAACGTCTGAAAGACCAATAACAAAATCAAGACTAATAACAAAATCAAGAGCTAAGAAATTAAAAAAAAAAACGCTTAAATCTTACATGGTTGAATTGTAAATGGCATGGAATCTCAAAAGACAATGAGGTCTAATGACATTATAACTAATCAAAAGTGCAAGAAGAGTTTTATTCTTGTTTAATTAATTATTTTAAGTTAGAAGCATAACTTTGGATAGCTCATTAATTATATTTTAGGCTTGTTTTAGTCAGATGGACTTTTATTAACTTTCAGCTCATTTAATTTAAATCTTTTAAGTTCATTGGGTTGTATTTTAGAAATATTCATTTAGGCTTTAGTTATTTTGGTGGGAGACCTTTGGTTAAAGGTCTTTTACATATTTATGGTTTATTTCTTTCAAAT
>JAOQMQ010000008.1:16339701-16365723 GCA_027563845.1 Erythroxylum subrotundum
AGGAGTATTCCAGCAGTCAGTTTAGTAAGTCAGTCAGAGCCAATCAGGGCACAGGGTCTCGGGAGTGGGTCATCAGTCAGGGCTCATTACACCGGGACCGTTGGGCCTCGGAAGCGGGGTCCGACACTAAGTGTGGGGGAATTTGATTGAACCCAAGTTTTCTATATCAATTGGTGACAATTTCACAGTTTTTATTATACTTCTTGGCTCTTATTTTCAGATTTTGTGCTTAATTTAACTCTTGAGTGCTTGTTTTGAATTAATGTAGTTTGAAGGTAAAATTGTCACAAATAATTAGAAATTGCATTAAATTGATTTTCTTACAGCAATTGATACTGCAAACTACTATTTTTCATTGTAGGAGATTCAAGAAGTATAGCCAAGGATTGAAGACCAAGAGCACAAGTCAACAAGTCAACGGAGTGCAATAAGTAAGTTCACCGCGATGACGTTGATATCTCGCCGCGGAGAATTTTACATATCTAGTGAAGAACCCTTCGGGAAAAGTTTGCCCCGACGACGATAATGTTTGCGCAAGGAAAAATCTTTCAGGAAAAGTTTGTCGCAGCGAGCGGATGAAACCTTTGAAGTGGCACTGACTCGGACCATTTTTGATAAATTTACCTACTGTGCAACTTGATCCTTCGACCCATTTCGTGAAAAAGACCTATTTTAGGCTAACTTAACAGCAGAGAAGAGAGCCGACACATTCATCATTGACTCCACCATCGGATACACTTCATCTTCACACACACCATCGTCTTCTATCATCCATACCATTTTCTTCCATTTTCCACCGTCGACTGCTACCATGGGTATCTCCGGTGGGTTCTTGATTGTGAAGTCTCTTGGAGCTATGCGTGGCTAGGCACCTCTCTCCTCTTGAAGATGTAACAATGGCTTGAGTTCAATGGGCTTAAAAGGGGAGTAACTTAATCTATGTTTAGCTTTGATTTATGAACTCCTAGGTTTAGGAATTGTAATTTGTAGTTGAACATTCTTGATTAGAGTTTAATCAGGTGTTGTATATTCAATGTGTTGTTGGGATTTGTTGATGTAGAACTTTGAGCTTAAATATATGAAGTCTCATATATGTCTATTTGTGATCTTGTTGAATCTCTTTTATCTTGCATGATTGTGTTTGATATTGAGTTGATTGGAGATCCCAAAGTGACTTGCTGCATTGACTTACCCACTACACACACTAAGGGCATTTAACAAAGTCTTAAGAAATAGAGGTCTCAAGAGGATACTATCACCATTTGATCATTGTCTTCATCTTACTGTTTTTCCATACCCAAAAAAAATCCAAAAATACTTTTTACACAATTTTTCTTACAATTCCATTTAATTATGTTAAGGTTCCCAATGATCAAAACCCCCTCCTTACTAATTTAGCTTGCATTTCATGGCATATAAGTTAGCTTAGGTCCATTTGTTAGGTTTCCATTAAGTGAGACGACCCGAGGTTGCATCCTATATTGCAATCTTTGGATTTTATTTTTGATTTGACCTCCAAGGGAAAGAACTAAGGTCCGAATCACTTGTCTTACCTGATAAATTTTCTTATACAAGAGATTAGAAATGTTGACTAAGAAACTGTAAAATCGATTGAAAACCAAATGACATTATCACTTACCACAAAGCATTTGTCTACAACCATAAACAAATTTTTTTCTTATGTTATAAGAAAATGAAATGGGATCTTATCATAAATATTACATATGATTTAAGTCAAAAATCCTAATTTCCCCTACTTTTAATGAAATGTAGCAATACTACAAATGATCATTCTAAAATATAATGACAAAATTTACACTCAAAGATGTTCAAATTTAAATGATTATATAAACCGTTATTACACTAATGTCAATATTTCTAGGAATTACAAAACAAATACTATATAAATACCTGACTATTCATACATGCATCAATGTCAATATTCAAATTCTTGAAAATATTTTTTGTATACATGGAAACAATATGTAAGAAATCAATAGTCGATAAAGAAAGTATCCAAGTATTTGTCCAACACTTGGTTTGCTTCTTCCTAATGACATTACAACTTCAAATTCAATAGACTATTTGCAACATGAAGAAGACTTTGTTGTAGATCGCTAAGCCCCTTATTCAAAAGGAATTGATAAAGTCAGATTCATATGTAAAGGCTAGGCACCTTCCCCATATTTGCACCTTTAAGAAAGTTGATTGATAAAATGTTACGCCCCTTGAAAGGTTGAGAAAAGGTTCGCTACCGAGTTCTAGTTACCACAGAGTGGTTTTCTTCTTGTAAAAAACTAAGAAGCTAAGATTACTCTTTATACACATTATTTCATTATCTAACGTCCTAGAGGAAATCCAATAACCACGCTCTCAAGTAATAAAATTAATAAGAAAAAACTTACTAACAAACTGCTAGGTATACATAACATAACATATAAGTAAAGAAGTAGAATATTGTAAAAGAATTTAGAAATTATATTCTTTTAATTTACATAATCATCATATATATATGTATATATATGTATATATATATATATGTATATATATGTACATATATGTACATATATATATGTAGATATATATATATACATATAGAAGTCTACGATGAGTTAAAGATTTCTTCCTGACTTTTACCAACTCCAATTGTGTTGCGTCACAATTGCATGCCTTCAAATGTATCAAAATGCTTACCTTTATTCACTAAGGCTCAATATAAGTGTTGTCAAATTTGTTTCGATAAACATACTTGTTGTTTAAGCTTTAAATAATATAATCTTACCTCCTTATTCACATCTTCTTTCTATCTCTTTTACTTCTTTTTGTTTAATATCTTTAATGTCCATCATCAATGTCTTCCTATAATCCTAATTCTTTCTCAATACTTGAATTTTATATAGAATGTCAATAATTATTATAAACAGTAATCCAAATACAAATAAGACTTATTTAAGATATACCACTCTTTTGAACCTCATCTTCTTCCTTTTCTTATACATTGTCATCTACCTAAGTCTCGGGATAACCTCAACCTTATTCTCCTCAATCATCAGCAACTTATCATGCCTAGGGACATCTTTATTTTTAGGTCAATTTTTGGCATCTCTTCACGCCTCCAGACCTATTGCTCACTTAAATTCTCTACCATCTTTTACATCCTCACACCTTAAGACTTCTTCTCTTCCATTTTTTAATTAAAATTTCAACTAGAGGTTAAATACATATGGAGGAACCTATTGTTCAAGAAGAGAAAGTAGAGGATATAAAAGAAGATGAAAAGAAGGAGCAAAATAAGGAGGCAATTAAGGAATTATTGACATTCATCTTAAGTACATAGGGCTTCAATCCAACTTCCCACAAAACAAACTATCGAGGTCAATTAAAGATCTAAGGGAATTTGTTATTCCTTATTATGTTGAAAGTTTGTTACTAAAAAGGGCATTAGTAAATTTGGTTTTCTTAATTTAATACCGTATGTCCTTAATATTTACAACATGTGGCCTATTTGTAAGCTAAAGAACCTCTATGTGGGAAAACAGGTGGAAGTTATAGATTCAGGTTGAAGAAGAACTTGCTGAGAAGTCCATAAACAAGACTTATAAAAAAGAATTTGTTAGGAGGCAACCCAACAATTAAGTTTTTTTGTTTTGAATGAGTAGCTTGTAAGATTTTCATTAGTAGTTTATCTATTTTTATAATTTTATTTTGATTGTCATAACTTTATACTTGAGATTTAACAGAGTTCCATAGGTTATAAAGGTAAAATCACCTTTGATTTAGAGTGGAAAAGATTTCATTAGTATTGGATGGAAGTTGATGACTTTAAACAAGATTGTAAATGTTTTTTTATCAGAGGAGCACCAGTTATTCTCACGCTTACATTATTTTTCATATTTTTCATTTTCATTGCATATTTTGTACACTGAGGGCAATGTACAACTTAAGTATGGAGGAAGAACATAGCAGTCAAGCTTGTCAATTTTTTAATAATTAGCTTAATAATTGATAATTTGGGAATTCTTTTAAAACAAATGTTGATTAAGATGATTCATTATAAGTTTGGTTGTGATTGTGATTTGATTTATTTTAGCAAATAGTTACCAGTTTTGATGATTAAATTGATTTTAATTTAGTTAATTAATTTTGGGACTGGATACTTGATTTCTATCATGATACTTTATGTTTAATTTGTACATACATTGAGTTAAACTGAGTTATTTTTTAGCATTTTTATTACCCAACATATATATATATAATAGTAGTATGTGAATAAATGAACGTAAACAATTTAATTCTGCTAGCTTTGTACCACTAAAAAGGTCAAAGTTAAAGAGTAGTGCTAGTAGCCATTTAAGATAATGACCTAGTTAAGTAACTAGTAGTATTCATAACAAGGTGTTTACTCTCATGTAAAAAGGCTAGGTGACTTTTCAATCAAACTTTTAAATGTTCTTATGTTGTTTAAATTTAGTGTTCTAATACGGGGTATGAAAGTGTTTAAAGGTTTTAACATTTTTCATATGTATGGTAACTGTATACAATAAATGGCATGGTATGAATTGAGTTGAAATATGAAGACTTATGAATGAAATTGGATTCATTTATAATTTAATGCAAGTAGCTAAATTCTTAACATTTGGTTGAACTTTGCAATTGAATGAATAATGGATAATCTTGATGGATATCCTTTTTTTAATGCTTTTCCCATGTTGTTTCTTATTAAGTTGAGAGTAATGAAATTGATTTTCTTGAGGACAAGTAAATGCTTAAGTATGGGGGAGTTTGATAAATATTAAATAGGTTATATTTTAATCCCACATTTAATGCATCTTTGCTTGTCTATTTGAGAGTTTCTTATTGCTTTTTTATGATTATCTTGTTTTTATTATGTTTTGGGTCTTATTTGTCTTCATGGATAAAAAGGAGAAGAATTATGGCAAAATCAAAATAGAAAACGAAAAAATTAGAGTTATTTTAAAGGTACTTATGCTGATGAAGGACATGCATGTTAAGTTTACATGGTCATGTGGGTGATTGTGTAGCTGTCTAAGATCATTTTTCTTTGAAATTTATAAAGAATTGAAGGAAATGGGGAATATGATCATACATATGACCGTGTGAGTGATCATTTCCACTGTAAAAAAAAAAACCCTAATTTTAAGCTACAGAAGGGAAAAACAAAGAGAAGTAGAAAAGGGTTCATAGGAGACTCAGGGAAGGCTCTAAAAAATAGATATCTATAACCTATAACAATAGAGAGAATGAATAACAAGTAAGGAAGCATATTTAGAGTAGATTTTCTTTAATATAAAGTGGATTACATAAAGATTAAAAGGGATCTCAACATGGTTCTTTTAGTTTCTGTTTTTCCTTTAACCTTGATGTTATGATTATGAACTAAGCCTTTATTGGTACTTGGATTAGATGAACCATAAGATATACCTTGTAGTGATTTTATTTTATTTAATTCATTCTTTAGTTTTATTGAGATTCAATTATATGTTCTTAATTATCCTTAAATTACTATTGCTAGCGTATTATTTCATGTATCTTTTTCATGCAATTGAGAATAAGAAATTCTTTTGTATAAGTAAATATACCATAATTGAAAGAATTTACATGTAAACCTAGATATAAATTGTCATAAATCCTTTGGATTAAGGTCAAACCTAAAGGTTAAGTTCACAAATCGATTAATGCAATCTTAGGGTTTAACTAGAAAGAAATTTTAGTTAATCAACCGAGGCTTAGATATTAATAGTCTTGAGAAAGATATTAGTATAAAATAGGAATTTCCATGGTCTAATGAACTAAAGATTAAATTGATTACTGAAATCATAATTGCACAAGAAGTGCTAAGGGCATTCGAAAACTCGACATCATTGTTTTCCTTGATTGTTTCTTAGTTTAATCTACATTCTAGTTGGTTAATTATATTGATCTATTTTAGTTTATTATTTTAATTTTGCATTTGATTTATCTTAAACACCATAATTTGTTAGGTTAGATAATAGAAAGACTGTAAGTACAGTAGGATTGACTCATACTTCTAGTGTAGCTACAGCTACAACATGCGCTTACGACTTAGACCATAAAATTTCATATAAAGTTTTTAGCACCTTTATCAGGGATTGAAAAAGTAGAAAAGGCTTATTTTTGTTAATCTATTCATTTTCTTCTTTTATTATAAATAGTTTTTATTTCTTTTATTTTATGTTTATTTTTTATCTTTAAAGCATTATTTCTTGATATTATGTTTGTGGCTTATTTTGAAAGAATTGGATATTCATCATCGTAGCTGGCATATATAATGGAAGAATGGAGAGAATAGTATTCTTAAGGGGACTATAATTTCCCATCACTTACGGCAGCATTAGAAGCTTGGAACGAGAGGCATGGTAACATGTAGTCAAAAGCTCAACCAATATTTATAATGTGTTATGAAATTTGTGGTGGTGATCACCTTGTTTTTGAATTTCAGGCATCAAACTATATGTGGGAGTATCCAAATTGTATGGAGAATTGGCCTCAAGATACCCATTATGAGAATACTTATAATCCAAAGTGTAGGAATTATTATGACTTTACATGGAACGATTATGGTTCATCTGAATTTCTATAACAACAGTAGCAAGAGGAATATTAACATCTTATATATGTCTTCGTGAAAGACATTGCTTTACAAGAGGCTGCTCTCTATAGATTTAATAAGCTGGTGTTTTATTCATATTAACTAAGCCAAATTTAAGGGAATATGTAAATACTAACTTTATGGAATGAAGAGGAGCTAAAGGTTGAAGACATGGAGGAACCAACTATTCAAGAAGAGAAAGCAGAGGAGACAGAGGATGAGGATGAGCCAAATAAGGAGACTATCAAGGAATTATCTATAGCCATCTTAAGTACGAAGGGCTCTAACTTGCTACAAAGACAAACTATTGGAGTCAATTAAAGATATAGGGGGTTTTATTATTCCTTATTATATTCACAATTTTTCACTAAAAATGACTTCAGTGGATGCACTTTGTTTTCATAATTTGATACAATATGTCCTTATTATTTTGCATCATGTGGCCAATTTGCAGGTTAAAAATCCTTTATGTGGGAAAAAAAGTGTAAGCAAGTTACTGATTATAGATCTATGTTAAAGGACTTGTTGAGAAGTCCAACTATAAGAGTTATAAAGAAGCATAGGTTAGGAGGTAACCTAACAATTAGGTGCTTTTGTTTTGAATGAGTTAGCTTGTAAGATTTTCATTAATAGTTTAGTTATTTTATAATTTTATTTTAATTGTCCTAATTTTGTACTTGAGATTTGGTGGAGTTCCATGGGTTACGAAGGCAACATTACTCTTTACTTTAGAGTAGAAAAGATTTCATTAGCATTGGATGAAAAATAATGACATTAGACAAGATTGGAAATCTTTTTCTATCAGGGGAACACCAATTATTCTTATCCCTCTATTATTTTTCATGTTTTTCATTGTTCTTGCATGTTTTGTATATTAAGGACAATGTACAACTTATGTGTGGGAGAAGGAAATAGTAGTCAAGCTTGTTAATTTTTTTATAATTAGCTTAATAATGACTAACTTGGGAACTTTTTAAAGTTGATGTTGATCAAGATGATTCATTATAAGTTTGGTTGTGAATGTGATTTGATTTATTTTAGCAAATAGTTATGAGTTTTGATTATTAAATTGATTTCAACTTAGTTCATTAATTTTGAGAATGGATTATTGATTTGCATTATAATACTTTGTGTATAATTTATAGATACATTGAGTTAAATACAAATTTTTTATCGTTTTCATTACCTCAGACACAAATATGCACGTGTGCAGGCGCGCGCGCACACACACACATCTTTAAATAAAAAGAAAAAAAATAGTAGTATATGAATAAATGAATATAAATGACTTCACTCTACTGGCTTGGTACTAATAAAAAGATCAAAGTTAAAAAGTGGTGCTAGTAGCCATATGAGATAATGACCTAGTTGAGTAACCGAGGGAATTCATAACAAGATTTTTACTTTTGCGTAAAATGGTTAGGTGACTTCTCAAACAAACTTCTAAATGCTTTTATGTTACTTAAATTTAGTGTTCTGATAAGGGGCATGAAAGTGTTTAAAGGTTTTAACTTTTTTTCTTATGTACTTCAGCTTTATACATTAAGTGCAAGGTGTGAATTGAGTTGAAATTTGAAGAATTATGGATTGAATTGCATTACTTTAGAATTTGATGCAAGTAACTAAATGCTTAACATTTCAATGAACTTTGCAATTGAATGAATAATAGAGAATCTTTGTGGATGTCCTTTTTGTTTATTGCTTTCCTGTAGTTGATTCCTACTAAGTTGAGAGTAATGAAATTAATTTTCTTAAGGACAAGCAAATGCTTAAGTGTTAAGGAGTTTAATAAATACTAATTAGACTATATTTCTAATTCTATATTTAATGTGTTTTGTTTGTTTAGTTGATATTTTCTTTTTGGTTTACGTACTTATCTTGTTTCTATTATGTTTTTAGATCTTATTTGCCTTTATGGATAAAAGGAGAAGAATTATGGCAAAATCGGGATAGAAAAGGGAAGAATCGGAGCTATTTTGGAGGGATCCAAGATGAAGAAGTACATGCCTGTGTAAGTTTACATGGTTATTTGGGTGACTGTGTAGCTCTCTAAGATCGTATTTCTTTACAATTTTTGAAGAATTGAAGGAAATGAGGGACGCGGTCATGTGAGTGGTCGTGTCAACTCTAGAAACCCTAATTTCAATCTATAGAAGTGCAAAATAAAGAGAAAACAAAGGAAAATAAAAAGGGGTTCATAAGAGGCTCAAATAAGGATCGATAAAACACATATTGACGTCCTATAATGATAGAGAGAACGAAGAACACACAAGGAAACATATTTAAAGTAAAATTTCATCAATCAAAAATGGATTACATGAAGATTAAAAGGGATCTCATCGTGGTTCTTTTAGTTTTATGTTTTTCCTTTCGCCTTGATGTTATGATTATAAATTAAGCTTTTGTTGGTACTTAGATTAAATGAACCTTAGGATAGACATTGTAGTGATTTTATTTTATTTTATTCATTCTTCAATTTTACTGAGATATAATTATATGTTCTTAATTATCCTTGAATTAATATTGATAACATATTATCTCATATAATTAAGATTGAGACATCCTTTTAAATGAATAGATTTGTTGTAATTGAATAAATTTGCACATAAACCTAGAGACACATTGTTAAAAATCCTTTAAATTAAGGTCAAACCTAATAGTTGAATTCACAAATCAATTAGTGCAATATTAAGGATTTTAACTAGAAAGAGATTTTAGTTAACCAACTGAGGGTTAGATATTAAGACTCTTGGGGAAGATATTAGCATAAAATAGGAATTTCTACACTCCAATAAACTAAAGATTAAGTTGATTAGTGAAATCATGATTATACGAGAAGTCTTAGGGGTATTCAAAATCTAGGCACCACTGTTGTCTTTGATTATTTCTTAGTTTAATCTTCGTTTTAGTTAATGACTTGTGTTGATCTATTTTAACTTATTGTTTTAATTTTGCATTTGATTTATCTTAAACACCATAATTGTTAGGCTAGATAATAGAAAAACAGTAAGTATTAGTAATTGTAGTCCTCATAGGATTGACCCATGATTTTCAAGATAGCTTATCTGGATCAAAGGAAACGCACAATTAGTAGCCGAGGTCCCTCCTCATCCTGAACCTCTCCATTTCTCTAAATTCACTTAGTCTCATATTTATGTCTCACTTTATCTGCTCAGGAGTTAGGCTCTACATCAATTTGTATACCTTCTCTAAATAATATCATATTTCACAACTCTGCAAATACTCATACATTGTACTTATATTCAAAAGATATTCATATTTAATGACCAAACTTTAGCAGTTAAGTTTATTTTGGTTCTAATTCCATACCTTCTTCTTTACATTTCCACTTCATTAATTTGTCCTATATACCAAACACATGTTTTGAATTTTCAATCAAATTTAACTTTATATCCTTCCCATGTTAATTTTAATTTACTTATTTTTCATCTTTCATTTAGTCTTTATGACTTTCTCCTCTCTTTCATGTGGAGGAGAAGATGAATAATAATAACTTTTTCCTTCTTTTATGGACTTTAAGAATAAAAAGATAAATGATATCATTTACCAAAAAAAAAAAGATAAATGATATCAATATCAAATCAAATATGATAGCCAAAAATAACAAATACCATGAAAATCAAAGTGTATCTATAAAATAAAATGCACAACACAATAAGCTATAATGTACGAATTTTGACTCAATTATATGAGAAACACATAAACCAACAATATATGATTGTCCTTTACTCCAATCGTTGGCCATTAAGACAATTTCAATACATTGAAGACCCAAAGATTGAGGTGACAATATTTGCATCCCATGTCCGTGAATGAATTATTAGGTCAATAATGTGATACAACTAATATTGTCCTATCTAGACATATACAATGCAATGAGTTAGAAACAATTATACAACTGTCTTTCTTTATTTCAGAATTCTATATTGAAGTTAGTAATATAGAAAAACCAAGAAAAGAATCAGCAGGACCAAGGTTTTGAAATCCGGATCGAACATCGAACCGGAGGCCTTACTAGTCACCGGTTTGACCGGTTCAACCACCGGTCGAACCGGTGTGACGCCATAATTATGCAATAATTATATTTAATTATATATAATATTAGTAATATTAAAAAATACAAAAATATACCAAATAATATAATTAATAAAAAATAATAAAAATTTCATTAAACCAGTGGTTGAACTGACCGGTTTTGACCAGTTCTGATTGGTTCAATTAAGGACCGGTTTTTAAGAGTCAACCAGATCGGATAGCCGACCGGTCATCGGTCGAACCGGCTGGTCCGGTCCGGTCCGGTCCGGTTTTCAAAACAATGAGCAGGACAAATCAAAATTTAGACATACGAAGAGTTTGTTTCAATCTTTTCAAATGCATTAATAATTGACAAATTACTCGTTTCAACATCAAATTATAAAACTATTTTTAAAAATTTTATATTAATTAAAAATATGCTAATGATAAATAGCAGCTATCAGTAAATACGTTTATTTTATATACTAAAATAAAAATGGAGACTATCAAAGTCAATGTAGGAGGAAATATATTGCATAACTATATAGGATTTTATTACTATTCAATACAAGAACTTATGTTGGTAACAACTTTTGATAAAATTACTTAATTATGAGATTGAACCTCCATGTAATGATATATATATATAGATAGATTCTTTTGCTTATTAGAATTGACATGCCATTGTTTGTAGGATTGTTGTTATATATATCAACGCACGCTGCATGCTTGATATGTTAATTCATTCTTCAAAAATGTTCAGCTCCATTTCTATTCTTCAAAAATGTTAAAACTCCATTTTTAGACTTGTCTTTACTCTCTCTTTTTTTTTTTTTCCCGAGAAAGCATAAAGGGTTGAGTCTTCATACTGACGGCGAACTTTTTAAAAGTTTGATCGGAAACATACGAATCTTTGAATGATTATCGACTTTTGGTTGGGAAGGGGCGGAGAAAGAAGAGACCACACATTTTGATCGCTACACAAAATTAGAAAACTTAAAAACAATGGGGCTTGTCAAGATTCGAACCGGGGTTCCTTCCTTGGTAAAGCTACTATCCTAACCGTTGGACTACAAAAACAAGTAATATAAAAAGGTTAGTCAGTCAAAAGACCGGCTGTATTGCAACGGAAAACAGAAAATTTCTCTCTGTTCTGTTATTCAACACCTGTCAAACGCAACGTCATTCAAACAGTACAAATCCTTTACTCGGACTGTCTTGGGAGGAGACAAATGGGAGCTTGAGAATGCCTCGTTCTTCCTCTCTTTTGCGAGGCTTTCTGTTAGGATTTGAACAACTACAATTGAGGATATAGTTTCATTACTGCACTTATTGCTTCTCAAAATGAGCAGTGTAAGTCGTGAGCAACTCTGTGCCTACTCCATTCTTGATACCAATTCATTCTTGCCCAAAAGAATTCTTGCATTGAAGTTTGAAAGAGCATCAAAGAAATTCAAAACCACAATATCACATGATTCATATTCCAGAAACAACTTAGAGAAATGCAAAACCATGACTAGAATCTTAGAGCAATTGACAAGGAATACTCTGCTTCTTTGGTATTGTGCAACAACAGAGTTTAAGCTGCATTAGCATTTCAGAATTGGCTTTCCATTTCACGTTATGACTTTGTAACCTTCCTCATCGGTTTCCCTTCATCTGGGAACTTTCACTTATCTGCTTACCTGCAAAGACCTAGCAATACTTGAAGTCAGGTCCTTTCTTTCAAAAGCTTATGCTCCTTTTACCATCTAGATTGTTTGCATTACAGCTAGAATTTGCCAGAAATAACAAACAAAAGAAAAAACCAATTCAGGCAAGAAGAAAAAAAGTCAAATCATATCAAACTACTTCCAACATCAGTGAATACAAAATTTCAATAGTGAGTGATACACGTCATAACAAACTGGACTTGTAGCAGATTGAAGTGATAACTCAGTTGACTGAGGCAATAAATAGATACTGAATTCGCAATTATGCTCTAGCAAGAATATGACTGACTCACAACTTAATTACCAGTTGGAAATGATCATTTCTTTAATTGTGGGGCTAGGAACTTTGTCAGAACATAGCAGTCAGGTGGTGTAATGTTTGCATAGTAGTTCTGGATGGTTTCTGTGATCTCAAAACCAAATTTCTTGTAGAAATTGATGGCATCTTCATTGTTGGTCTGCACATGCAAGTAAATCTCTGGAATATTTTGCTTGGAACTGAGATCAAGCACATGATTCAGCAGTCGTGTACCTGGTACAACCCAGAAATTCACCTCCTTATTGTAGATTCTAAAGATTGCTATCAGAAAAACTCAGCTCCCATTTAGATAAAGAAATCTAAACACCAGAAAAAAACCATTCATCAAAGTCATTTAGATTTGCCATCTTATATAGTTCCTGGTTTAGAGAAAATTATATACTCAGGAGTTCTACTTATTCGAAAAAATGAAGCCACAATGCACAGCTTGCAAGAACAAAAAAGCAGCAGCGAAAACATTTTCGAAGTAAGAGCTAACTTGAGTAAGGCAGAATGTAGTAGCTTTGAGTTGCTGTTTTGGCATCAGAAACTCTTCTGCCATTAACAAACATGATGTATGTGAAATAGGTGCTTCAAAGACCCATATAAACACCTTATGGTGCTAAAACAATTACTCACCAATCCCTAGGCCACGATATGGTGCTAAAACACCTAAAGTCATGATGTAAACACGAACAGCTCCTCCTTCCTTCTTTTCCAGGCGACATGCAATTGCTCCAACACATATATCACTGTAATATGCTGAATAAGAATTCAAAAGAATATCATTTCGACGAAACTGATAATAATGTTCTGTGAATCTCCACCATATGCAATCATAACAAAAAGAAGATGCCCCTGAGATAAAGCACACGATATCAAAGATGCATCTTCATGTGCGATGGCTATTAATTTTATGATAATCACATAAACCGTAATTACTATAAGAATAAAGCTACGGAAGCTCATAAGAAAATATTCAAAATGCTCTATTCAACAAATATGCTGACTGAAATAACTACCATCGCATAATAAAATGCCAAGATTAAAGGAAATTAATGTCATTGTAACAGAAGACAATGAGATAGAATATGAAGTTGCAACCAAGTTCAGCATATGGACTTGTAATCTTCTCTCCCTCAACCAAAAGCACACACGCCAACAAAAATTGCTGTTTATATCAGCACATATTTCTTTTCCGTTCTCCTTAGAATGCATCTAGTACTCTCCATAGCAAAATCCGAAGAAATTTTGAGATAAAATAAGTCTGATAAGCTTGTAAAGAAAAACGTTTTCTGGACATGGATAACTCGTGGGCAATTTCAAGTTCATTCCAATATTGCCTCGTAAAGAAACTCGGATTAGCCAAATTGGAGAATCGTTATCAGAGGATGTTATTATTGTTTCAAACAGATTGTACTCCCTGTGCCTATTATTCATATTACAGTTGAATAAATGTCCAAAGAGAAATGGCTGAAAAAAGTTTGTAGTGATTAACCATAGAATATTCTAGTTGGGGTCTTTCTCTAATTTAGAGTTCCATTCACAATATAGGACATATAGAAACAATCACGAAGGAACCATAGTCGACAATCTACAAAGATTCAATCCATGGAAGAATTACATCAAACACGAAAACAAACAGAGCCCATCAAAGAGTTGGCAATGACAGACAAATCACAGAAATGGATTCGATTGATTTTGAGGCATTGGCAAGAGAAAGAACAAATGGAGCAACAAGAAATGTTTGGGATAGCAGACCTAGCTTGGTAAAATCGCCGGAGGCAAGAGCATCGGCGTAATACTTGTCGTTGTAGCGGACGGGGAAGAGAGCAGTATTGAGCTTCTTGAGCTGCATCACGTTCTTGTCCCTTACTCCATCCAGCGATATTGCCACTTCACGTCCTGCCCCCATTTTTTTTTACAACAAAAATGAAATTGTGAAGTTCTTCACTTCACTCACTGAAACCCACTCTCTCTGTCTGTATAGGCAGTGTGTTTATTATACACGAGGTGTTACTGTGTAGTGAATTAAAGCAAATGGGGACTCCCCTCTCTCTCCCTGGTGTTACTGAGTAGTGAATTAAAGCAAATGGGGACTCTCCTATCTCTCACTCTCTGTTTTCTGGTTCATTCACTAGTTTGTCGTTTTGTTTGTGTAAGGAGCAACAGTCTGGTGCGAGTGTCGTGTCGTGGCGGCTGGGCCAATACAAACGTTTTCGACAGTTGGGCTCCTAACTAAATACGAACCCGATCAATGCTATTTTTTATGATAACGATTTAAATTTTTTTTATATATAAATTTTAAGAAATTATATTACCAAAAAACGGTAAAGACTACAATATACAATATATTACAACTTACAAAGGAAGTAAAGGGAGGAAACAGCCCCTGCTTTCCAGTAGCAAAAACAAAACAAACCACTTACAACTACAGAAACCAACGCCTCCTCATAGCTAGTCGCACAAAATCCTGCTTCTCATTCACAATGATGGCCTCCCTTATCAAATTAACTATGTATTTCGCAAGCTCATATTTACTTCATTCAACTTCCTTGTAAAGTTGTTTGTTCCTCTCCTTCCATATGTGGTAAAGTACCATCTGAAACGAGGCCTTAATAATGAAGTCGTCCAGCTTTCCTGGTTTGGTTTTAAGAATAACCTCTTCCAGCACATCGTCCCAATCGTATACCGAATTCAGAGTGCCTATCAAGTGCAATATTTGACTCCACACTACTTTGGAATACTCACATTCAAAAAAGAGGTGGTTCTTACTTTCGTTTACTAGCTTACACAACACATAAGTAGGATCAAAAGTACCAAACCACCTATCCTTAGTTCTTAGTTTATTTTTAATAGCTAGCCACAAGAAGAAAGCAGATTTAGGGCATAATATCTATTTCCAAACTAGTTCAGCCCAAGGTACCTGCTCCCTAAGCTCCATCCCAATGCCACGTGCTGAAGAGGTTGAGAAGACGCCATCTTGAGTAGCTGTCCAAATCATCTTATCTGGAGTGTTGCTCAGGATAGTTCCGCTCATAAAGCTAAGATTATGACCGAATCTGCTCTTGAGCAGGCGATCTCCCTCTCCTACAACCCACGCAAGTGAGGCTGCCTTGGGAATCCGATTCCTGACCCCCATTAGTTCAGTTTGTATCCATAGAGGACTTCGCACATGTTAATTATCAAACCAGAAAAAAAGTGTCCTCACCATTCCCAATTCGATTCCAAATAGCAGGAAAAATCAATTCCCGCAATTGTAGGAGACTTTTAAAAATCCAGGAGTAATCATGCCTCACTAGGAGATTCCAGAAACTTTGCCCCTTAAGGCAGTAAACTTGCACCCATTTAACCCACATCGCCTCTTTATCCACGAATAAACTTCAAATTCTCTTCATAAGCAAACATCTTTGCAGTAAGTTGAACGAAAGTATACCCAATCCCCCATGCTTTTTAGAGAGGGCAATCTCACTCCACTTAACCTTCGCACCCTTACACTTTTCATGCTTACCAGTCCATAAGAACGCTTTGAAAATCCGGTCCATTTCTTTAGTCACTTTCTTCGAAATTACGACATGAGCTGTCCAGTGCACACTCATGCTATTCAAGACAGAGACAATAAGGCTAACTCTGGCTGCAAAGGAGAGAAATCGATTCTGCCATGCATTGATTCTACGATTTAGATTTTCCAGCAAAGGCAAGAAGACAGAATACCTTGGCTTACCTGAGGTGATTGGAACACCCAAATACTTGAACGGGGTGTCGTGAAGAGATAACCCGACCAGACTGCTAAGCTCTTCTCGATTGCTTACATCCGAGGATATATAACTGGCGCTCTTTTGGGTGTTTATTTGCAATCCTGACCAGTGAGAAAAAGTGTTCATTAAGTTCATCAACATCACTAACACCTGCAGTTCAGCCTTGCATAGAAGAATCACGTCATCTGCATACATAAGACAAGACAGTTTCAATTCTTTGCATTGGTAATGGTACTAAAAATGCCCATTGCATTGCACCAATCTGGTTAATAACCTTGATAATCCCTCCATTGCCAGTGCGAATAAGTAAGGAGAGAGAGGGTCCCCTTGCCTTATCCCTTTTTGAGTCTTAAATGGCATCGTCGGAATACCATTAATAAGAACGCTTAAAGAGGTCGATTGTATACATTGAGAGATCCAATGGCAAAACCTCGGGGGCAATCCAATTCCTAGCATGCATTCCTTGAAGTATTCCCAGTCAACAGTATCAAAAGCTTTATAAAGATCAATTCGTAAGGCACAACTATTAATCTTTTTCCCTGTATGATATTCGCCCATCAGCTCTTGAAGCAACAATATATTATCGCCTATACTCCTTGACGGGAGAAAGGCCCCCTGAGTGTTGCTGACTACCTCCACCAATACCCTTTTCAAACGCTCCGCTAAAAGGGAAGCAATGATTTTGTAAACTGTATTGCAACACGAAATCTGCCTGAAATCTGTAATCTGATCAGGACGTTCTTTCTTGGGAATTAAGGAGATGTAGTTATGATTTATCTCCTGCAGGAGCTTCCTAGAGGAGAAGAACTCTAGTACTGCCTCCGTAACCAGCGGACCCGTGATGTCCCATATCTATTGGAAAAACCCAGCCGAAAACCCATCAGGACCAGGAGCTTTGGAGCTATTCAGGCGGAACAAGGCATCCTTCACTTGCAAAGCTGTGAAAGGGGCGTTTAGCAAGTCCAATCTTTCTTGACTTGGAGTGAAGTTCAGCACATTTCTAACCCCAAATCCATCCCGGCTCAAGTCTGCTTTGCGACCCATAAGTTGAACAAAGAAATCCCTAACATGATACGACACCGCTGCTTGACCTCTTCTTATGATTCCCTCCGAATCCGTCAGTTCAGAAATGGTGTTAATGTTACATCGTGCAAGGATAGTCGCGTGGAAGAACTTGGTGTTTCAGTCGCCCTCCTTCAGCCAGTTTTGTCTTGCTTTTTGTCTAAGAATGAAGTCATTCAGCATCAAAGCCTCCTGGTACTGTTGCATGGCATCGGACTCAAGTAACCGCAGTCTGTCATTTAGTGGCTCCCTATAACATTGCTGTTGTAAATATGCCAAGTGTGTGCTCAGCTCCTGGAGGTTGCAGGTTCGCTGTTTACTAAATATTTTGATCGCTCGTTTTGCAAGCTTCAGCTTCAGCATCAACTGAAACCCCTTATAGCTCTGTATCTCTAGCCTCCAAATCTGTGCAATCATGTCCATAAAACCCTCAACTCGGAGTAAGCCATTGAAGAACCGAAAGGGGGCATCAGGTCTAGTAGTATCAAACTGATGATGAATGATAATGGGCGTGTGGTCCGAAAAAACCGGGTCACCGAACTCTGCTGAGTCAAATGGGAAAGAAAGGAGCCATTGCTGATTCACCAACGCTCTATCAAGCTTCTTCCGAATATACATGTTACCTTGTTGTTTGTTCTCCCATGTGAACCATCTGCCACACCCTCTAAGATCAGTTAGGTCAGAATTACCAAAAAGGTGTTGTAACTCTCCTCCAGCACCTCCATGGAATCTCACCCCCCCCCTCAACTTCAGAAGAGTTGAGACAACAGTTAAAATCCCCAGCTACCACCCACGGTCCCCCGTATCCCAGCATGGAACTCCAGCAACTCCTTCCACAAATCAGCCCGTTAGAAAGCAAAGTTTGAAGCATAGATTAAAGTAACTGTAAAAAGGTCCTTTCCAAGTTCCTTACAGCGCAAGTGCATAAACTGGTCTCCCATCTTGATCACTTGGACCTCAATTTTATCGGAATTATACCAGCCAAGGATTTTGCCATTGTATTGATGCACATGATTGGAGATAAGACTCCATTGAGTCCCCAAAAAAGATAAACCCTTTTATTTTTGTCACCAATAATCCTACCAAAACAAGGTTTGAGTTAGCTACAAGCTGCTTTACCATCAGCTTTTTGAGGGGGTCATTGAGCCCCCTCGTGTTCCACACTAACATTGACATCATTAGAATAAGCACTCAGGGGACATAACCCCTTTGTGCTTTTTCTTTTTTGCTTTCTTCTTAGTTATCGGCTGTTTAGGCTGCTTGGCCGAGCTCGGAGAAACCTCCCCTTCTTCCTTGATTAAACCGACTGATTTCTCATGACTGACGCTAAGATAAGGAACTGCATCGCTCCCCCCCCCCCCATCTGCTCAGTAGCGGCCAACACTGCTAGTGAGTTAACAAGAATTAGGTCAGATGTGGTAACAACTCCTAGAAGAGGAGTTGTAGGGCTTGCTATATCAACTTGCATATCCTGTGGAACAAATCTAAGACTATTCAATTCTGTTGTTTCCGTATGTTTGACCACGACTGTATC
Source organism: Erythroxylum subrotundum (assembly GCA_027563845.1). Taxonomy (NCBI): domain Eukaryota; kingdom Viridiplantae; phylum Streptophyta; class Magnoliopsida; order Malpighiales; family Erythroxylaceae; genus Erythroxylum; species Erythroxylum subrotundum. Next base: position 16,358,732 of record JAOQMQ010000008.1, read on the forward strand.
CATATGCAAACTGTTATCCTGATTGTCACCTGATCCACCTGGTGCTTCACAGATCACCCCAGGAGCAACCTTAGCAGGAGCCTCGTTCATCCCATCCACAGTTCCCTGTGTCAACTGGCAGTCCCCTGAGTATTCAGCCTTACCTGCCCCTTTCCCTTAGAAGATTCCAAGACCCGAGCCTCATGCCCGCCGGATTGGAACCGACACCCCGTCGTGACCCATTGTTTCCCTACTGTACTAGCCTTCCACGGATACGTGACAGATATACTGTCACTGATCAATTCCCCAGCCTCATCCAGTCTCCTAATTCTCAGCGTATCATGCAAAATAGCTTCCTTTCACACTTCTATACATATTTTAGCAAAACCAATTCTGTCCATTTTAGCTGTCTGGGAGTCCATGCTAATCGGTATACCAATACCACTGGCCAAATGACTCAAGCCCTCTATCGTCCAATACTCCATCGACAGCCCATGGAACTGCACCCATAATGGTATGACCTCCACTGATCCCCTGTCCAAACACATCCCTGGCTTCCATTGACGCAAGAACAGAGGTTGGTTACCAATGTGCCAAGGCCCAAGCTCAAGAATCTCACTGAGGTTCGACTGTTGTGAAAACTTAAACAAAAACAGACCATCCTCCATAAGCACGGCTTTCTCAAATCCCTTCCTACTCCAACGAGCCTTAGCCCACGCATTGACCACCAGAAACACCAAGCGTTTGGACCAGAAAAATCCCACTAAAGCATTAGACCAGGCACTAGCACCTGCGCGAAGCAACTCAACAGGAGGGGAGACCATGCCATCTTGCAACACATTCTGATGGAAGGAAAGCTTACCTCGAGGTTACTGAGCGCCAAAACGCTCACTCCAGGCACCACCACCCGAAGTAGCCTTCAAGACTGGTTCATCAGGCGCCCTCATAGCAGACTGCCGAAGAGGTTCGCCAATCACCGGTGCCTGCTCACGGCAAGATTCTCCAGTCACTAGGGTCTGTTCACGTCGAGGTTCGCGGGCACCGGAAGAGGACGAGACGGGAAGGGGTGGAAAGGGATCCAAAGATGGATCTGGAACATCCATCGCTGGAGGCGGGGGCTGGGAGCCCGAAGGCTACCCCTGGAAAAGATGCCTAACTCCCTGGGAAGAGGGCAGGCAAAGAAGAAGAGAGGTAGTCGAGAGGGCCAAGAAGGTAAAATCAAATTAGGAGGGAGAGGAAAAGAGGAGAGAGGACAGAGCGTTTAATGAAGAGAGACTTTCGTTTAGTGAATGTAAGATTTTAAATTCTCATAAGTTTGATTTTTGTTGCTTGCAGGTAAAATCAAATTAGGCGAGAGAGGAAAAGAGGAGAGAGGATAGAGCGTTTAATGAAGAGAGACTTTCGTTTAGTGAATGTAAGATTTCGAATTCTCATAAGTTTGATTTTTGTTGCTTGCAAAGGGAAGATTGTATAAATAGTAATTTAATAGATACTAGACTATATGTAACTTAACACTGACACTTGTTTTGGGGGAAGGCTAAGACCCGGTATTTTTCCTTTTTTCATTTCTAATCAAAAGATATTGTTTATTAGCAAAAGAAAAAGCTCTTAAGATCCCAACTCCCAAGTGCTTCAACAGAAGTACAGGTAAGCCAACACCTTAGCTTATGCTCTCTCTAAATTGGCAAGCTCCTTATAGGATCCCAGGTAATTTTGTATGGTAAAAGATTTACTGTTCCACATGCGCATTCTCCTAACTTTACATCAGAATCGCTTTTCTTAGGTAATTTAAACTACTTCATATTTACTTTGTTTTAATTTATCGCATAATCTTACTAATCACACACATAATTCACAAATGCTATGGTTAATGTCTTCGTCTTTTCTTTCAATTCCTAGAGAGTAAGGCATATGTTCCCCTCTCATCTTCTAATTTTTCTAATTTATTAATAAAATGGTAACCAAATCCATAATGTGCACAATGCCTGTTTGCTAAAAAAGTAAATAAATAAAAGATCCCTAGTGCATCTTCTAAAGAAGTTAAATAATCTTGAGATTACAAAAAATAATAACTCTAACTAACAACTCTTTTAACTAAAAGATTGATTACTCATTTAAGATTACTATACATTCTAATACAAGAAATATGTATTATAAATTATCAAAACAATAAGATAAATTTATTGATCAATAGCAAATTTGAATCAAATTACTTATTTTTATTTATTAAAATGTTTAATTTCAAACAAAATATAAGAAATATTAATATATAGTAAATAAAATTTTCACAAAAACTCACATTGTCAAATAAGAATAATAAATATTTTATATATTACTAATAAAACATTTTTATTTATTAATAAAAAATTAATATTACATATTAAATATTTTATTATTTATATAATAATTTATAAATAATAATTGTATACTAATAAACAATAAGAATTTTTACAGTTTTATTGATCAATAGTAAAAGTTAATTAACTTAATTATTTATTTAAATATGAACTATAAGTAAAATCCAAAATTTTGCTCATCTTATATATTAATAAATTAAATGATTATATTAATTGTTAATAAAATATAATAAATTAACTTTTATTAATTAATTATTAAAATAATCAATATTGCATATTTCTTATAATTATGTTTCTTAATATAAGTAATGATTCGTAAATGTGATAAAATTAATAAATCGAAAATAAACAAATTAATGTGTTAGGCATATGTCATTCTTTGAATTTGCATTTATTTGTTAGCTAACATCTTGTAAGCTTTAAACATCCCCAGTCAGTTCATCCAATGGATCACTTAGTACATCACTATTGTATCATATGGGATACTCATTAATGGTGAACCAACCAGATTGATTAAAGGATCTATGGGCCTCAGACAAGGAGACTTTTATCTCCTTATTCACTCTAGCTATGTAGGTACTAGTAAGGCTAATAACGGGAATGATCAGCAGAGATCAACTCTTCAAGTTTCACTCTAAGTGTAGGGGTTTGAGAATTACAAGCCTCTCATTTGCAATTGATTTATCACTCTCAAAAGCATATTCCAACTCTATACATTTACTAATTAATAACTACACTCAACCTATTCCAATACTTATCAGGTCTTGCCATTAATAAACAAAAAAGCCAACTTATCATCTATTCAAATACAAAGTATAATATAGGCTGGCTTGCTTAAATTTCAGGCATTAAATAATCTATGCCTATTATCACCTGCCTAGGAGTCCCTATAACAATAAAAGGCCTTCTTATACTAACCTCAAGCCTATAGTAGAGAAGATAAAGTTAAGAATTGCAAGTTGGAGCTCCTAAAGCTTGTCAATAACAGGAATATTGTAACTTATCAAATCCATCCTTAATAATCTGCATATATATTAGAGCTCTCATATTGATAAGATTCTTGTGGAAAGGAATTGCCTAAGGCAAATTCAAAGCAAAAATTAGATGGAGTGAGGTGTGAAAGGATAAAAAATTCCTATCAAGATGATGAACTAGGTTATAATGCTAAAGAGAGTATGGAGAATTCTAAATAATAAGATGTCTCTATGGTGCATAGGTTTATGCATACTACATAAAAGCATAAAGAATTTTGGACATTGGATCCTAAATATGAGATTTCATAGACAATGACTTAACTAGTCAAACTGAAATAGAAGTATAAAGCTGAATTTATACATTAAGTGGGAGATGGCATAAAAACTCTATTTTGGCATGACATTTGGTCCAGGATAAGTCCATTAAGTGAGGTACAAGAGGTGGTGGATCTTCAAAATGTGATACCATGGAATGCATCAGTGTATAAAGTTGTTACTTCATATAGGAATAAGCTGGCTAACTCAAGTTGGGCTCAATCCACACTTCTAGGTAAGGAGGACCGAATTTGAAAAGCACCAATGATGGTGAATTCACCAACCTATCATGCAAAAAAAAAACAAAAACAAAAAAACAAAAAACTGAAAGGAACATCCATCATGGTTTTATATCATAACCTCGTATGGTTTAACCAAGAAAATCCAAGGGCATCATTGGTAATGTAGATGGAAGCGAAAGATAGGTTGAGCACTCTATCTTACCTGAATAAATATTTAAGAGTATATGTGGTGTGTGTGCTGTGTAATAAGGATGAGGAAACAATCGAGCACCTATTCACATGCTCTTACTTAACACAAATATGGTTTATGTGAAGAATATTGTGTGTTATTATATTATTGGGTCATTATAGTTAATTAGCTTACTGATTAGAGTTAGTTAATTAGCTTATTACTAATGCTATATATAAAGACCCCTTGTATACTGTAGCTTCATTAATTGAGATATTTTTTCTCTCTCTTCAACCTCATCTCTCTTACTTTTACTCTCTTATCTCACATCTTTCTCACGATTCTTAAGATGGTATTAGAGAGCTTCTTTTTCTTCAGATCTTGCTCATTGCTTCAGTGATAGTTGATTGACTTGAAGATTATAGTTGTTTTTCGTGGCTCATTTGCCTATTCTAAGCTGGTTTTGTTCAAGGAAGTTCACTGCTTGAAGATGGCAAGTTCGACTCACCACTTCCATGGCAGCGTTGGATCTGGAGCAGCGTTTCCTGGTGCAATTGATCCTCTAACTTTATCGAGTGGAGATCATCCTGGTATGTCGCTCACTACCGTTCAATTTACTGGTGTGGGATTTTTGGGTTGGAGTAGAATTGTAAAGATGGCTCTAGGAGCTAAGATGAAATTAGGTTTCGTGGATGGCTCCTGTGTTAAACCATATTTTGATAATTCTGATTATCAATGATGGATTAGATGTGATTATATGGTCACTTGCTAGATTTTGAACTCGATGATTCTAGAGCTTTCAGATTCGTTTCTATATGCTCAATCTGCTAAGCAATTGTGGAAGGAAATTAATGAAAGGTATGGTCAAAGCAATGGTCCTTTGATATATCAACTTGAACGTACATTGAACCAAATAACTCAGGGAAGCATGTCTGTGGCTGCTTATTTTAGTAAACTCAAGAGATGTTGGAATGAGTTAAATAGTCTGATTGGTATTCCTATGTGTAAATGTGGTTGTAGTTGTGGAGTTGCTCAGAAGTTTATTGAAATGAACAGTAGGTCCAAGCTCATGCAATTTTTACTAAAGCTCAATGATGAGTATGAAGGAGTAAGGAATCAGGTGTTGTCAATGGATCCCTTACCTTCGGTTAATCGAGCTTATTATTTGATACAACATATTGAAAAACAAAAGGAAGTTACCAGTCAAGTTGTAGATCCTGTTGCATTTTCAGCCAATAATAAAGGTACTAAAATTTCTAGTGTGGTTTCAAAAGGATACAAGAAGATGTTAAGTCAAGAAGACTTCACTTCTATTAATTTTGATGACAATTAATAAGATACGTGTGCAGAAAAGTGAAAGTGACATGAAGTCAAACCCAGAAGATACGTGGTCAAAGCTAAAAGATACACGTCATCGCTAGAAGATACACGTGACACCAGAAGAAGTGTGACAATAGACGAAGCGACATCAGAAGAAGTGTGAAAACAGATAAAGAGACACTAGAAGAAGTATAGTACCAAAAGATAGAAAAGGAAACTGTTCTAGAACGTCAGGCAGTTAGTTAGTTGGAGTTAGTTACAGGACTCAACTAATAACGGTTTCTAGAAGATTCAAGAAGTAGTTTATCAAGAAGACAGTTGAAGACTTAGGCTATCAATATCAGTTTGAGTCGTAAACTAAATAACAATTTTTATAAGAGAGAAAATTTGATTGTACAATACTTAGAGAAACTCTGTACTCAAGTGCGAAAGAAAAAGAGCGAATACAACTGTAACGAGAAGCTCAAACAACATTTTTCCTAGAGAAAGAAAGGCTTAAGTTAAGAATATTTTAAATTCACGAATTGAAATGTGTTTTTGATGTTCTTCACTATTGGGTTGTGATACCCGCCATTAGTTTATACATCTCATACTACAACTATAAAGCTTTTTATTATTAAGTATAATTATCTTAATTTTCCTTTTCCCCTCATTTTCTAGTTTTCATTATTCATATATGTTCTATTCATTAAAGACAATATACAAATCAAGTGTGGGGGAGGGAATTAATTTTTTATGCTTATTAATTTTATTATAATTATCTTAATAAGGAATAATTCTAAGAAATTTTTTTATCTTTGAAAGAATATTGATTGAGATAATTCATTATAAATTTAGTTATTTTTATGATTTGATTTCTTAAAGAAAATAGATACGAGCAATGATGATTAACTTAATTTTAATTTGCTTCATCAATTTTGAAAATTGATGATTGATTTGAACTATAGTACTTTTTGTATAATTTGGAAAATTTCATAAACTTTGTAATTGAGTGAATAATGGAGAACCTTGATCGATCTAATTAATTTATTAAATTCTTTCCTAGATTTTCCATCTATTTAAGTTAAGAATAGTGAAATTGATTTTCTTGAAGGAAAATGCTTAAGTTGTGTAGAATTTGATAAAGTGATAATTAAGTTAATGTTTTTAGCTTGATTGTGACAGCATCTTGCTTGTTTTTCTGATAATTTTTGTAGGATTTTGTACTTAATGAGTCTTATGTTTTGTTTTCAAGCCTTGTAGCTTGATTGTGACAGCATCTTGCTTGTTTTTCTGATAATTTTTATAGGATTTTGTACTTAAAGAGTCTCGTGTTTTGTTTTCAAGCCTTGTTTCAAGTCCCTAACGAAGAAGGAACAAAATTAGGAAGTTGGAGCCAAGTTAAAGAAGTCTCGACACCTTGTTGAAGCCATACGGGAGATTAGGGAACACAAGTCCTATATAGGTTCATATTAAGTAGGGGTGTTCATGGTAGGGTAACCTAACCCGTTCATAAATAACCTAAACCTGAACCTGAATGTCAGGTTAGGCAATTTTATGAACTTGAACCTGAACCTAAACCTAAAGAACCTATAGGATCGGTTAACCTATTTTTAGGTTCGGTTCTCAGGGTAACCAGAACCTATTCATATCAATA
>JAOQMQ010000008.1:16396888-16409348 GCA_027563845.1 Erythroxylum subrotundum
AGTGCATTTTTAACGACCAACGTAATAACTCGTCACTGAGCACTTTTAGTAACAACCCTGTAGTAACCACCTGTGACTAACCCGATTTTGGTTGCTATAACTTTTAACGACCATTTTCTTATTTTTAGCAACTATTAATAATAATTGTTGAAACTAATTATTCTTGTAGAGTTTTCACTTATTTTTTTATACTCCGAATGACGTAAAGATTACATTTACACAGCAAATATAAGAAACGTGGCTTGGTATTTATTTGGTGCAAGTCTTACCTTCAACCGGAATGGTTGGGCGTGACGTCTAACAACATAATCTCGTCTTCGTTTAATATTGTTAACTCAACTTTTACAGCTATGTATGTATATATAGTAAACACCGGCTCAGCTCTGATGCACAACTCCTTCAAACGACCTATCTTTCCACTGGAGGAGATGTACATGCTTGGAAACATTGTCTTCACCTCTCTGTACATTAATGGACAGTACACTGGTGAACTTAATAACATTCAGGAAATCCACTGAACGGAACTTTCCCTGAGAACAATTCCTGAAATTGTATAACTTTGGGACTGGGTGGTCAAGAATGGAGGGTGGTGGTGATGTGCTTAGAATCAGTAGTGCACGTATAAGCAGCTCCAACATATGGAGGAACACTACCATGGAAATTTTTTCAAGGTCTTCTCGTGATGAAGACGATGAAGACGCTCTCAAATGGGCTGCTTTGGAGAAACTGCCTACATACTTGCGAATAAGGAGAGGTATACTTACTGAACAAGAGGGTCAATCCAGAGAGATTGACATACAGAGCCTCGGGTTAATAGAAAGAAGGAACTTGCTTGAGAGGCTTATCAAAATTGCAGAGGAAGATAATGAGAAATTCCTGTTAAAGCTCAGACAACGCATTGAGAGGTATGTATGTGTGTAGCAACTGAAAACATAAACTGAAGTTCTTTTAAAATTCTTCATCCGAGTGCTTTTTCAAATTCACGGTACAGAGTTGGACTGGAAATCCCCGCAATTGAAGTCCGTTTCGAGCACCTAAATGTCGAAGCAAAAGCCTACGTTGGAAGCAGAGCTTTGCCTACGATCTTCAACTACTCTATCAACATGTTGGAGGTACAACTTTCGATATCTGATTGTGTTGTATGCATTTAATACGTGTACTAACTTAAGATGTTTGCTTAGGGGTTCTTGAATGATCTTCACATACTTCCAAGTCGAAAGGAAGCATTTCCGGTTCTTGAAGATGTTAGTGGAATCATCAAGCCCAAAAGGCGGGTAGAAGTATCATGTTAATTCTCTGGCCATATCAAAATTTACCAAGGACTCGTTCCTTATTGAATTAAGACAATTTTGCAGAATGACTCTACTTCTGGGTCCTCCAAGCTCAGGAAAGACCACGTTACTACTGGCTCTAGCTGGAAAACTGAGCAAAGATGTGAAAGTAAGGAGAAAGTATGTTTAGGTTTCTCCAAAAATTGGCTTGCATTATGATCTGCTGATGATAAATTGTGAAATTCAGTTCTCGGGAAGCGTTACGTATAATGGGCATTCTATGGATGAATTTGTGGCACAGAGATCCTCAGCTTATATTAGCCAACATGATCTCCACATAGCAGAATTGACTGTGAGAGAGACTCTGGCTTTTTCTGCAAGATGCCAAGGGATTGGGACCAGCTACGGTTAGTGACATTTGATTTGTTGAATGCTTACAGCAATTGGATTTGGAATGAATTTGACGAATTGCATTGCATTATGTACAATGCCAGATATGTTGACAGAGCTAGCAAGAAGGGAGAAGGCAGCAAATATCAAGCCAGATCCAGATATCGACATCTACATGAAGGTGCCTTGGAAACATTTCATTCTTTTTAACTTCTTTGCAAAACATTTGTATTGTAGTCAAACGATTGCATTCGATTTCTACAGGCTGCAGCCCTTGAGGGGCAGGAGAGCAGTGTAGTTACAGATTATATTCTCAAGGTACCATTTTAAAGTCCTTCCAGTTGTTGGTAACTACACAAGTGTGAACTAATTTTTTTTTTTCATTAGATCTTGGGACTTGAAGTATGTGCTGATACCTTGGTAGGAGATGAAATGATTCGCGGAATCTCGGGTGGACAAAAGAAGCGAGTTACAACAGGTAACCAAGACGTTGATGTATTTGATACTTTTATTCAAAAACTTCGAGTAATAGTATCTTTGGTTTGTGATATACAGGGGAGATGTTGGTTGGTCCCGCACGAGCACTTTTCATGGATGAGATATCAACTGGCTTGGATAGTTCAACAACATTCCAAATAGTGAACTCACTACGCCAAACCATTCATATTCTCAATGGAACTGCTGTGATCTCTCTTCTGCAGCCCGCACCTGAAACTTTCCAACTGTTTGATGATCTAATCCTTCTGTCGGATGGAAAATTCGTGTATCAAGGTCCACGAGAAAATGTGCTAGATTTCTTTGAGTACATGGGTTTCAAATGCCCTGAGAGAAAAGGAGTGGCTGACTTCTTACAAGAAGTAATTCATTTCAATCCTCGTTAATTTCTTAACTGTCTGAGCCTGACCAGCATTGAAGATAACAAATATATCTGTGTTGCTGGGAATGCAACAGGTGACATCAAGGAAAGATCAAGAACAGTATTGGGCTCGTAAAGAGGAGCCTTATATCTATGTTTCGGTGAAGGAATTTGCTGAATCATTTCAGTCATTTGACATAGGTCGAAAACTAGGAGATGAGCTTGCCATACCATTTGACAAATCCAAAGGACACCCTGCTGCTCTAACAACCAAAAAGTATGGTGTCAGCCAAAAGGAACTCCTCAAAGCTTGCATTGCAAGAGAATATATACTGATGAAGAGGAACTCATTTGTTTACATCTTTAAGATGTGCCAAGTGCGTTTTCTTTCTCTTTCTTTACCATTTTCCTGTAACATGCAAGGATGAACTTGAGGCTATAACTCCCAGAGTTAGTTTGTAATTGCCAAAGAGGCATATAAGATTAGAGGTTAATATAATGCTCTCATGTTGTTTGGTCCATTTTCAGCTTATTATTGTCGCTTTTGTAACCGCAACCCTATTTCTGAGAACGAATATGCATCATGACACGGTGAAAGATGGTGGGATATACCTAGGTGCTCTTTTCTACACAGTTGTTGTCAATGTGTTCAATGGTTTCTCAGAGCTTGCTATGTCTGTTATGAAGCTTCCTGTCTTCTACAAGCAGAGAGATTTTCTCTTCTATCCTTCGTGGGCATATGCTTTACCCACATGGATTCTGAAAATTCCAATCACTCTTTTAGAAACTGCTATATGGGTGATCATCACTTACTATGTTGTAGGCTATGAATCAAATGTCGGCAGGTACGTGGATCATTTTATGATAACTGATGGATTGCAGGTTCCAAATCTGATTAAGTTCATGATGGCACTGGCAGGTTCTTCAAGCACTACTTGATACTCGCATGTACTGGCCAGATGGCATCAGGACTTTTCCGCATGATTGCTGCATTAGGAAGGAACATTATTGTCGCTAATACGCTAGGGTCATTTGCGTTACTCACAGTACTAATTCTGGGAGGATTCGTCATGTCAAGAGGTCAAGTTTATTCTTATGCAAAACGAGAAATGGCCTTTTCAACTTGCTGACTAACAGCTATTTTTATACTTAACCCTGATTCTCAAACCCTACTATCTCTTGTATCAGAGAACGTGAAAAAATGGTGGTTATGGGCTTATTGGATCTCACCAATGATGTATGTACAAAATGGTATCTCTGTCAACGAATTTCTTGGAAATAGCTGGAGACATGTAAGTTAAATTATCTTGCTCTTGCATCTAAAAGACCAGTGAAAAAAAAAGAGGTTAGTTTGAGAATGATGGAGAAATATTTAATCTTGCAGGTTCTTCCTAATTCCACAGAGCCATTAGGAGTCACTATCTTGAAATCTAGAGGAATCTTTCCTCATGCTTATTGGTATTGGCTTGGAGTAGGAACTTTGATTGGATATGTGTTCCTATCCAATTTTCTCTTCATTTTGGCCCTAAAACATCTTGATCGTAAGTACCCCAGCTTTGAGATTTCAGGTTTCGACTTTGTAACCAACTTATTACTGATCATTGAAGTGACTGCAGCTTTTGGAAAGCCCCAAGCCATGTTATCTAAAGAGGCCTTGGCTGAAAAAAGTGCTAATAGAACTCAAGAGCCTATTGAGCTAACGACAAGAGGAAACAAAAATTTAGGTGGGTGAAACATTAGAATTCGATTTTTACTGTAGCTTTATCTGCATTAGTGATTCAAGCTATAAGTTCAGTATTATAAAATCAATGCAGGGAGAAGAAATGAAATACAGAGAAGTGTCTCATCTAGAAATCAATCGCTAAGGGTGGGCAGCATTGGCGAGAACACACAGAAAAGGAACAGAGGGATGGTCCTCCCATTTCATCCGCTTTCTTTGACCTTTGATGATATAAAATATGCTGTAGACATGCCACAGGTACTCGAGTTTTATATTGATTGATATGCGAAAAACCTGATACCTGATGCCTGATTTGTTCTCTTTTATGCCTTACAACTTGCTAGCACGAATGAAATGTCTGAATCTCAAGAAGGTGGTCATAATATGAAATTCCAATGTTTGTGTCAATAAATTGATGTTATTGGCGCAGTTACTCCTATGTGATCAAAAGGTCATGGGTTTGAGTCACTCAAATAACCTTTTTGTAGAAATGCAAAGGAAAAATTGCATACAACTCTTGCAAAACGGAGAGTCTTGTACAATAGGATTGTTGTTGTCGTTGCTGTGTCAATAAATTAATGTGCCTGCTTTTTGAATATCATATCATATCCGCAGGAAATGAAAGTTCAGGGTGTCTTTGAGGATCGTCTAGAACTTCTGAAGGGTGTGAGTGGTGCTTTTAGGCCAGGAGTCCTAACTGCTCTCATGGGTGTAAGTGGCGCTGGCAAAACTACTTTGATGGATGTATTGGCCGGAAGAAAAACTGGTGGTTATATTGATGGAAACATCTTAATATCTGGGTATCCAAAGAAGCAAGAAACTTTTGCTCGTGTTGCTGGATATTGTGAACAAACTGATATCCACTCCCCTCATGTTACAGTCTATGAGTCGTTGCTTTTTTCTGCGTGGCTAAGACTGCCTCCTGAGGTTAATTCTGATGCAAGGGAGGTACATTTTACTCTCTCTTTTTCTTTTTAATCTCTGTCTCTTCTTTTGCTTTATGTTGTAATACAAAACCACAGACACAACATTAGTGTTCGATGCATCATGATCAAGTAGCTAAAGGCTGAATTAAATTCATTCATGGCAGACGTTCATTGAGGAAGTGATGGAACTTGTTGAGCTGACTACGTTAAGAGATGCGCTTGTTGGATTGCCTGAAGTGAATGGACTCTCAATTGAGCAGCGCAAGAGGCTGACAATTGCAGTTGAGCTGGTGGCCAACCCATCCATAATTTTCATGGATGAACCAACCTCTGGCCTTGATGCCAGGGCAGCAGCCATAGTCATGAGAACAGTACGGAACACGGTGGACACAGGAAGAACTGTGGTCTGCACAATACACCAGCCAAGCATTGACATATTTGATGCATTTGATGAGGTGAGAATACTTTCCTTTATGAAGGATGGCCGACCTAATCATGTTTTAACACTATAAACCACTGTTCTGATTTCCTAAATTCTGCCCCTCGCATCATAGTTACTTCTGCTGAAAAGGGGAGGTCAAGAAATTTATATTGGTCCGACAGGGCGCTACGGTTGCCATCTGATCAATTATTTTGAGGTGAGGCAAAAGGATGCACGGTATTTAGGTTTCTCCAATTGTTTTCTTTCTGATACTTACTTATCTAGCTAACTCTGAGACGTTAAACTATCAAGGGAATTGAGGGAGTCCCTAAAATTAAAAACGGTTACAACCCTGCTACATGGATGTTGGAGATTACTTCACCAGGTCTAGAAGAAGCTATTGGGGTTGACTTCTGCAGTATCTTCAAAAACTCAGAACTGTACAGGTACATCACCTTAGTATTAGAAGAGAAGAAAAAGGTTTCATGGATGGTACAGTTAGATTTCGATATGAGACCAGTAATGAAATTGTATTACTAGGAAGAGGAAAATCGCAATCTTAAGAAGTTTGGCAACATAGCTGATAGTATTGTGAACTATTACAGGAGAAATAAGGAGTTGATCCAGCAGCTAAGCGTACCCTCACCAGGTTCAGAAGATCTATACTTCCCAACTCAATATTCGCAGTCCTTCTCAACCCAATGTAGGGCTTGCCTCTGGAAACAGCACTGGTCTTATTGGCGAAACCCGCCATACACTGCAGTGAGATTATTATTCTCGGCATTCATAGGATTGATGTTTGGAACAATATTCTGGGATTTAGGCAGCAAAAAGTAAGGACAGTTGATAAGATCGAAACATGCCATACCATCTTTGTCTTACTCTTTTATAAAAATTGCAGGAGACGTTCTCAAGATATCTTCAATGCAATGGGTTCTATGTATGTCGCTGTTCTTTTCCTAGGATTTCAGAATTGCTCAGCAGTGCAGCCGGTTGTAGCTATTGAGAGGACGGTCTTCTACAGAGAAAGAGCAGCTGGAATGTACTCAGCACTTCCATACGCGGTTGGACAGGTATGTCAATAGCTGCAGACTGCTGCGTAAATGTAATAATACATCCGAACAAGTAAAAAGGATTCAACACCTTACTTTCGCTCTGTAGGTGATGATTGAACTGCCATACTTACTAGTGCAAACTCTGGTGTATGGAATCATAGTTTACGCCATGATTGGCTTCGAGTGGGCAGCTGCAAAGTTCTTTTGGTACATCTTCTTCACGTTCTTCAGCCTCTTGTTCTTCACTATGTATGGTATGACGTCCGTGGCTTTGACACCCAACCATAACGTTGCTGCTATAGTTGCAACAGCATTTTTAATGATTTGGGTCCTTTTCTCAGGATTCGTGGTTCCTCGTCTGGTAAAACTCTCGTTAACCTTTGTTTTCTCTTTTTCTTTTCCCTCAAAATTATCAAGTTGGCCAAAATGGCAGTAAGCTTACTTAGCTTTTAATGAGACAGAGCATTCCTGTGTGGTGGAGATGGTACTACTGGGTGTGTCCGATGGCTTGGACACTGTATGGATTAGTTACTTCACAGTTTGGAGACGTAACAAAAACACTGGAAAGTGGTGAAACAGTTGAAGAATACTTGAGAAACTATTTCGGGTTTCGACATGATTTTCTTGCAGTTGTTGCAGGCGTGCATGTTGGAATGTGTTTGCTATTCGGTTTCATCTTTGCCTACTCAATCAAGGCTTTCAACTTCCAGAAAAGATGAAAAACATTGTACCTTCATCTCATGTTACAAAAAGACTGATTATATAGGTTACAGCATATTATTAATTAAATATTAAATAAATTACGTAGAATAAATACATATGCTTTCTAAATCTTCAATACATCAAAAGAATGAAATATTTGATGATTTCGTTTCTGCTCTCCTTTATTTACTGCCCCCAATCCATCGTTCTTTTTGTACAGCATTCGAGCATAATAATATTAGGTCAATGATAGATGTTCTGATACACAATATTCTTATACAAAGCAAGTGTAGAGCATACTTATCTCTGCAATCTTTTTATGCTGGGATGAAAGATAAAAAGTAATTACAGCTATTACGTTATGTCAATTTATAGTGATGGTGATTTGCTACAAGAAGCGAGGGATAAAAAGAAACACAGCCCAAACAGGACAACTTTTTTTTTTTTTTTTGGTTACATAAGAGGACAACTTTTTGTCCCCCGCACAATATAACTCAAGTTATCACACAAATTGTTGGAAAGAATTTCACAATGAAATTTTAAAAGTTACTTGTAAAAGAGCACTATTGTGCATGGTCCGAGGCATTTATTAAATATGCAGCTGTTGTTACTACAGCTCAGGGACCAAAGAACCACGGAAACCAATCCATCATGGACCTCAGCAACGTTTTGCTTACAATTTACTCTTTAAGACTTAATCAAGTCGTATCTGAGAGACTGATCAAGGGACATTCAGAAAGATACAAACATGAGGCCCAAAACATGCTCACTTGAGCTGCTTTTACGCACACCTTAAATTAAGCATTTCATACTACCAGTGTTGGATGTTAACTCTGTCGGTTTATGGAAAAACAATGGCCCAAACAACACACAGAAAATTTCTAGCAACAAATTATCTCACCAACTTGCCGCCACATATATTACAGTTGCTCTCAACGTCTGAACTAAAACTAAAGAACCTCCAAAGTAGGTAGAAAGGATGAATGGTTAACAGACAAGAAAATGAAAACCATTCCTCATCATATCAATTTACGAAGCTATCCAAGAAACTCTGCAACTCCCTCAAGCCCTCAGCAGAGAAACTCCTTTGCACTCTACCGCGTGGTGCAATCAGGTTTTGGGGAGGCTCAGATTGAAAGCAAACCACTACAACAGCCAAATTATCACCACTTTTTCTCTTTAAAGCTTCCTCCACAAGATCTTTGCTACACGTCACTGGATCATTGTGATCTTGAAGCCTCCGCCTAGCAAAATCCACAGCATTTTGGCTTCGAAACACATCCCATATCCCGTCACAGCCTATTATGAGGAACTCATCTTCCTCTGTTAGATGTGTAGTCATAAGCTCTGGCTCTGCACTAAGTGGTCCACCATCCCTACCCTTCATTCCTTCCATGTGCCAGTCCCCCAATGAGCGAGCTACATTCAATTGTCCATTGAGGTAGCCATCATAAACATACCCCCCAGATGCCTCGATACGTTTTCTCTCTTTGCTACAAATTGGTTTGTGATCCCTAGACATTTCAATTGCTTCACCACGACGACACAGAACTGCTCGGCAGTCTCCAGCATTTGCCACCAGCAGCAATCTGCCAGCAAAGACAAAAATCAAGAAAAAAGGTCCATTAGTAGTGAATATAGTGCAGCATAATACTTGGACCACTCATGGAACTTTACAAATGGGTAATCTTTCCCCAAATCATGGGCTCGTGCTTTCTACAATTATTTGGTCTTACAAACAACCAAGACAATAAACACAACTTTCTTGACATGATCAGCACAGAATGATCATATTCACAAGAAATGTTCCCATAGCTTCTACCGATAAATATGGAACTAAATAGGCAACCATTGAAGTCATTTAAAAGTTCATCATAGGTCGCATAGCTCTTACCTTGGTTTCTAAGATTCATGTGACTGGTAAAATAAAGTAGACCAAATGCATAAGAATTGATATAAACAGCTATTAAGCAGAATTTCAAGATCATGAAGCTCACCACACCAAACTTTATAACCCTTTTTCAACACATTATCTTTCTTCCACAACCTAGAAAGATTCTGAGGAGATTCAAGGAAATAGAATAGCAAAAGAATATTGAATAGAATTTCAGAATAAAATACGTGCACCTATGATAAGTGGGCCGAAAAATGTTACCTCCCAATGACAAGAGCTGCTAAAGCAGTGGTGCCAGAAGCAAGAGTTGCATCCAAAGAGCAAGCCTCAGCAAAAGCAGTATCAGTTTGTAGAAAAGCTGAAGCAACAACAGTTTCAATTTCCTTTGGGAATTCGTCATCCTCAACAATAAACCTTGGCAAATGGGAGCAAGCAAAGTCAGCAGCATGCTTTCCTCCGTGGCCATCAAACACCTGATCATCAATATTTGACACAAATGTTAAAATGCAAACATTAGAATATTTAGACCGAAAAGTACTAGCTATTGCCATCATATAATCCCCAACTAGAGATCTGTGACACAAACATTATTCAGTAGCAAGTAGGTCTTCAGCAACAAAATACTGTTACTGCAATACATAAAATCCTCGAGATATCCACTGCTAACAGCACCATACACAAAATTCAAAAAGCATACACCAGAACCTTCCCTTATAAGATCCTAAAGAACGTATGCTTGCTGGCACAAAAAAAAGAGACAAGAAAAAAACCATATACCTTCAAAAAAAGGAGACAGCACAGGTTGCTATCGAAGGATATTAAGATCACTAGAGATGCAGCTTTGCAAACCACAACTAGCAATGCTTATAGACACTCAATCTCCAATGCCACCATCAATGGAAAAAATTAACTAAGACAAATTGATTTTGCAACTAATAGTTTCTAATTAATAAAAGAAAAAGAATTTGATGAGCATACAAACAACTGATAGATTAGATAAATGTGATTTTTTAACCAAAAATGTGTAGGGGGAAGGAAGAGGAATACCCCATAAAAGGCATTGGGACCATCAATAACCGTATTCTTGATGCCATAGTCGGTCATGAAATTGTCGACACATAGAAAGACATCTTCCATACTTGTACGAAAGCCGATGTCGGCCCATGCTCCAGAACGAATAACAGGAGTGAAAGCAGAATCAAGAGTTTGTAAATCAGCAGCAACCTTGGTCTTGACCTGTGGGAAAACTTGGCATCAGAAGTCTTGGAAAATCCAAGTAAAAATTAGACAGTTACAACTTACGTGAGACTGGTGGGGAACAAGAGTTTTGTTACAAGTCAAGGACAAGGGAAGTCTGTGTCCGTCAATGGCAATAGCCAATGTGTTTGAAGGAATTGGAGGCTTTCCCGTTCCCATTCCCTCACTGCACCGTTTCCCTTTCTCTCCCTCCTCCATTTCTTCACATCACCCCCTCCTCCACTTACCCCAACCAACCCAAAAAAAAAATGATTAAAATCGTATGTTTTACCAAACTAGCTGCTCTGTTGAATCAGACTAAATTCCAGTTCCGTTGAGTATCAAGATATAATATTAGTTGCAAATCACAATGTGTCTAGGGTTGTCGGAATTGTTTAAGGTTTTAGAGAGAGATTGCTAAGCTACGAGCGGTTGGTGCTGAGGTGCGGCGTGATAAGCTTGTTACGGTGTCGTGTTAGGTTTTTGTTCCTCGCATCTTCCCATAATTTAATTAAAGTCAACGTTTTCGGTTGCTCACGTTTGTAGATGTAAAATTTTTATATAATTATTATTTTTAGTAATTCATATAAACAATGAGGATATTAAAATAATCTTTTTATTTTTTTTTTCTATAAGGTGTCTTAGGAGGGTTTATCTATGAGAATACACCTTTAAACTATCCTCACTCAGATTAATCCCTGTTCGAGTCGGATATGTCTCTTACGGAAAACAAATCTCTAATTTTAAATTTTAAAAGACTACATACATTAAAACGATTTAAACCCACGACCTCACTTAAATTAGAAGAGCGCCTTATCAACTTACGTGCATTTTGAGTTATCTTTGAAAATGTTTTAATTATTGAATATTGGGATCTTGTATTGATTGATGGACTAATGAATATGAAATTAATTTAAGACAGGAGGAGGGTACTCACTTTTTTTTTTACCCATTTAAGTGTTATTGTTTATAATTTCCAAACCAAGATTTGTTTTCTTCTTTTCTCGAGGGTGAGAGTTTTGGCTGTACGTGAACATGGTAACAAGAGGGGGAAAGGAAGGCATTTTGCAACAGGCACGGCACGGCACGCCTCCACACGTGGAAAAAAGATGCGCAAAGACCAGACGGCAAGCAACTGAAACAGACAAAACAAAATTCCACGACCCGACCGACCCGTTTATCTCAGGCTCGGTTCAGCTCAGCTGCCTCCCTTGACCAACTCCACTCTTTCAAGTTCCAATATAAAATTATAAATACATACAGGGATGTGAAAAACAATTAGAGAAAGGGAGGGGCTGGAACACGCACATGGCGACTATTGTAACTAGTTGCTGCCTCAATGCCTGCCCGCCTCCTTCAACAACCACCAAGACCAAGACCAAGACCAATAATACTCGCTTTCTGGGATGGTAAGTAAATCAGATTCCCTCTCACTCACTCCCCTGTTTTTACATAACAATTTATTTTTTCTTATATAGCACGGAAGGGAGTGATCAAAATTGGAGAAGCCAATGCGTAATAGGAATGGCGTGCGCGATCCTGGGCCTCCAAATGGTAAATCCTTCCGTAGCTAAACAGATGCCTTTGTCTGTACAAGCAGTGCTTGATTACCCGAGCGGAACAAAGTGGAGCGACAAGAGAACCTGCCCGCCCTGGAATCTCAACTCCCTCGAGACCATCGTGCCAGAGAACCTTCCCAGACCGTCGGCTCATCGGAGATGGGAGTCAGTTGGCCACCACGCTCCAACCAGGAACGCTCCTGATCTGGCGGTTAAAGCTGTAGGTAGAGGTGGCGTCAATTGCTTTTCCATGTGAAACGTAACGTTGCCGTGTGTACATAATTAAATAGTTAGATACATAATCATGATTATTATTAAATTTGTATTTATAGGAAAGGGAACAATGGTTAATGAGATTTTCCTTGTGTGGGATATTTCAGAAAGAGCGTCGTAGTACTCTTTTGGTTTTATTTGAGAGGGAAGTTGCAGT